>BLKM01009919.1:0-50815 GCA_013340265.1 Coptotermes formosanus | reverse complement strand
TGTGTGTGTGTGTGTGTGTGTCTGTGTGTGTGTGTCTGTGTGTGTGTGTGTGTGTGTGTGTGTGTGTGTGTGTGTGTGTCTGTGTGTGTGTGTGTGTGTGTGTGTGTGTGTGTGTGTGTGTGTGTGTGTGTGTGTGTGTGTGTGTGTGTGTGTGTGTGTGTGTGTGTGTGTGTGTGTGTGTGTGTGTGTGTGTGTGTGTGTGGGCCTATATGTATATACGCTGCTAGTCCTTGTGTGAAATTTTGCTTTGATACGAATCCCCAACAATGATCCCGTAAGGGGTCGAAACATGTCGGATCGCCTTACGAGACAATGTAATGTAAAATATCTGAAAATAATAGAGTGCATTTCGTTGGACTGAATATTTTGTATATGGTATAAAAAATCGAACAGGTTTTGTGCGTGTCGTCCACCTAGCGGTTTGGAGTTTTTGGAACTTGGCGACAGCACGGGTTGCCGTATGTTACACATGATAGCTGTTCTCTTACATTCAGTAATCGGGAGGCAAATTTAGCAAACTGTGCCACATCTGAAGTTCCTGTGGCGGTGACTGTGAGGTGTGACAAGTGCGCATCCAGAATTTTTACTTGCCGGGGGACTGACCCTGAGCCTATGTATAATTTGTGTTTGATTTTAAAATTTATGTTATAAAAATCATGCTGTAAGTACAACTGTAACATAACACAGTTTGCATCTGCATTTATATACACACAAATGTAACTACATGTTCCATGACTCAGTCACAGCGTCCTATCTCCTTGTTTTTTTAATTTTATTAATTTATTTTTCAAACTCTAATGTACAAGTCGTCAGCCGATTTAAGTGGCTGATTTCGGCTGGAGCGTAAATCACGTGAAACTTTTGATATCATTGTGTCTGCAAAATTTGCGGCTTTTAAATTTCGGTTTTGGAGGAGGCTGCAGGCCCGCAGCTCCCCCCTCCCCCCCCCCCAGATGAGCCCCTGCACACGGGGTCACTTTTTCCACAGGACTGTTTCCATTGCCTAATTCTTGTTTAACCCTTTAAAGACGAAGCGTATCTGTTTTATATAAGGATTCAGTGCGTACCGCGCTGTAAACACTCTCCACTTCGGTTATAAAAACCAATCTCTTGATGTTTTATAAGGCAAAAGTTGCTGTTTGTTCTCAGATCCGTACAAAACACATAAACGCAATGTGGGCACCACGTAGAATTTTTTAATGTTAAACCTGGTGGTATGTAAAGTTACCGCTAGGCTTTAAAGGGTTAAGCACTGGGACAACTGTAGCTTCGTCTGCAGGCGTGTTCTTTCTGTCGACAGGTCGCGTTCGCTTCAGCAATGGCCCTCAGCCTGCCACATGCACACCACATGACACCGCCTGTAAGAAAAGAAAATGGCGTAGCCAGTATCTTAAATGGGTACGTTCCATTGTTTTCATCTTTTCAGCAAGTGCTGTTTTCTGCAGCATTTGACAGTTGTCGATTTGTCGCAGGTTGGGACGTTTTAAACTGCTTGTCGAGGCACATGTAAGGAACCGTCTGTCAGCAGCAGCGCCCGATCTTTCTCACAGATTTCAATTAACCTCGCTATGGTAGAACTACAGAGTGGCGCAAGAAGTAGTCCCTTCCCCGTTTTAGCTGCAGCAAGCGTAGTCGTGTGATGACGGTAGCCCCACGGGCAGCTGGGAAGCCCCCGGGACTAACATTGTTTAAGAAGAACAAAATAAATAAACAGAATATTTGTTGTTCTCTTTTACTAATAAAATTCTTATTGCTATTAACATTAAGACGGGGCTACTTTTTCGTTCGCCATTCTTTACTACGTATATTAAATATTGTCGTAGCATGTTTGTTTTACTTTAGTGTGGTTCACGTTAAAGGTCATTCTACTGTGAGGCTTAACTAGGCATTACGTGTGTGTTTCTAATTCGTTTTCCACAAATCGATAGATCGCGATAAATGGCGCCTCTATCACGCCTAGTGTCACATCGTTTGGGTCGAAATTTAATCGATGTTTTCACATTTTAAACACGTAATTTAACTCGTGCCTACATCTTTGAATTTACATTATTTGGCATGATTCGTGAAATTTGTGCACCTTCGCTGTGTCTGCTGTTAGTCGTTTGACGCCCTTTGACGCAATGTGCTGTGTTGCAGCGGTGTGTAATATTACCTCATTACCTGCTTGGCAGCTATAGGCGTGAATTTCATATGACAGACATTTAAAAATTGAGGTCGTGCCTTGCGGTAAGCAGTCGCAGTTCCCATTACAAAGTCTTACGAGTTGATCTTTTGTGGAGGAGTGATCAGATCACTCACATTGCTGCTGAACCACGCCCGAGGACTTCAAGGACTCAGCCTTGAGAGACGGACCCGTTAGTTGCTTCCCGGCTGTGTGACAGGCAGCATGAAAGTGAGGGCTGGCTGGCTGGCTTTTGTCATTAGCTTGCGGAGTGCTGTTTGTTGTTTGTTTATGTAGATGTAGGTGAATTGCCACGGTCCACGTGTCAAAGGAAACGGCCTCAGATTGCGCGAAATTCCGAATCGACGGACGTCTGGATGAATTAAAAGAAATCCTTAAACGTGTCCCCTGTTAACTGGTTTTACGTTGTAGCAATTGACGCATCCGCCCGTCTTGTAAATGTCAGATGAGGTGTTCTTGGATTTTAGGCGCGTTCGCAAAATTGCGGAAAGCGACTACTAGCCTCGTCGTGTCTGCCCGTCCGTCCGTCTGTCCGCATGGAACAACTGGGCTGCCACTGGATGGATTTTCGTGTCATTTGATGTTTCAGTATTTATTCGAAAATCTGTCTAGAAAATTAAAGTTTCTTAAAATGTGACACGAATAACGTGTAATTCACATGAAGACCTACGTACATTTATGACAATATCTCGCTCAGTTCTTCTTAGAATGAGAAATGTTTCGTACAAAAGTTGTAGAGAAAATCAAAACACACATTTTATGTTCAGCAATGTTTTTCCGAAAATCGTGCCGTTTATGAGATAATGTGGAAAACTATGTTATGGCCTGACAGGCGACAGATGACAACAAAATACGGCGCACGCCCTTTGCATGGTGGATAGCTAAGGCTACAGACACACATTCAGAATATGTCATACTTATAGCTTGTTCTCGGCAACAATGGTTACGCGAACGCACTTCGATATTACGTTATATGTACATTTCCTCTCTTGTTGTGAGTCACCACAGGCAAACGGTGGAACAGAGAGTTCAGAGCACGTGGTAAGTTCCTTCAACAGTCCTCCTAACTCAAAAATCCCCCTTTATATTCCGTGTTGCATACACGCAGCATTTGATGCAGTGTTGTAAAATAACGCTAGTGGTTATTTTTGTGCTCAGGTTGTCTGTGCCTTGATGGAAACAGCCATTATATGCATTGGTTAGCAGTTGGCTGGACTGACAGTTAAGCTGTGCAGTATGTTATGGTGAACAGAGACAAATAGGCTTATGACCAATTCCTGCCAGAAGGTTGATAGTGGCAGCCTGTATTGTAGCCTGTGTTAGCATATGTTAGACATGACATAGTGTAAGTGAAAGGCAATGAACCAGAATATAGTGTACATCGTAACAGCCGGAGGGTCTGGAAGGTGTTTATGAAATGAGGTCCAGTTAGTTATTCACTAGTGTAGAAAAACCAACTAAATGCACCTGTGCACTAATTTTCACTTATTCTTCACTTACTCCTACATGTGAATAAATACAGAATAATGCACGGTGTGTACAATATGGAGAGATTCAATTAGTTGAGGGCAAGCAGACTTTGGTCTTGCGAGATTTGGAGTTCTCACAGTAGTGACTTTCAAGAGAACTGTCTTATGAGATGTGATGCTGTGTAGTTTGGTATGCAAATATGATGATGACACTTTGCAGAGTCACATCCCAGAAGATTGTAGTCCTGATTCCTTTTGTGTTGCAGCACGGATACTGATGGACTGGGCGCAGCATGGAGATTCTGGCACAGGAGGCGATACGTGGTTGCATTCCTGGCCTTCCTTGGCTTCTTCAATGTATATGCTTTACGTGTGAACCTCAGTGTTGCCATTGTTGCAATGACAGCCAGCAGAAATGTAACACTGAGCAATGGCACCACCATTACTGTGAGTAGGCACATCCAGATACAACACAACACCAAACAACGCCCCCTTCCCACACAAAAATAGAATTTTAAAAAACAATGATTTTGTAGACACAGTAGTATCAAGTGTGTTATGCGAGTTGCCCTTGAGCTCAAATCAGCAACTGAAATCAGCTGATGACTCGTACATTTGGATTTTTAAAAAGTAAAATAAAAAAGTGGAGGATGTCTTAATGAAATTAAAAAAACCAAGATGATTATCCCTTGGAATTTAAATTAGGTGAGTCAGTCATGCAACATGTAATTGTATTTGTATGTATATAAATGCAGGTGCAAAAAGAGTGTTGTGTTACAGTTGTACTTACAGCACAATTTTTGTAACATATTTTTTAAAATCTAACATGAACTATCATATGTAGCCTCAGGACCAGTCCTCACTCCCCCAACACCAATGAAAAATTCTGGGTGCACTCCCGTCTGACAATTTAAACTGTCATAAAAAACCGTAGTGTTGTAAGTCAAGCAATAACAACTAACTAACTAACTAACTGATTCCTTCACGTGAATTTAACGGACATTCAACTTCCCATATTTTGTGGGAAACCATTACACTGATTACTACGACAGCCCCACTGTTTGATGCTTGTAACTGGGTACATGAGGGGGCGGGGGGGGGGGGGGGCAGATAGCTGAGTTGGTATCGTGACTAGGCTATGGGCTGTTCCTAATGTGCACCACAGGACCAAGACCTATGATTTTGTGGAGCATAGCTTCATGCGTTCTTAGCCTAAGCAATAGATTGAGATAAGTGGACAGCTTCACGCTCCTCCCACTTTACCCCCAAGCAAAGTTTTCCCAGTACCTGTTGAATAGGAGACTGGGTGGGTCCCAGAGCCAGTCTGGATGATGCAGAGAAGACAAAAATCTCTCGCCTAACCAGAAGTCAAACCCTATTCGTTGAACATACATTCTGAATCCTAATCAGTAAACCAACTGACCTACACCAGCTCACTCATTCTGCATACTTGGCAGCTGACAATTTTGTCTGTGTGTCTGTGCTTTTTAGACCAGGGACTTCGACTGGGATTCCAAGATGAAGGGTCTGCTTCTGAGCTCTTTCTTTTATGGCTACATTGTGACGCAGATACCAGGTGGATGGCTGGCGGCCCAGGTGGGAGGTAAAAGAGTGTTTGGTGTAGGAATAGCTGTTACAGCCTTCTTCACTTTGTTGACACCTCCTCTCACTTATGTCAGTGTCTATCTGCTTTTGGCTGTCAGGGTGGTTGAAGGACTCTTTGAGGTAAGCCAAACTAGCTAGTAACAGAATTTTAAAAAAGTAGTGTACCATTAGTGTATGATTAAATTCCAGACGTGAACTAGTACTGTGGTCCGAAATTGTAACCAGATTTTGGAATAAAACCTGTGATTAGTTGTATCTGAAGCAGCAGCCATTTGGGAGTGCAAGTTATCATGATGACTATAGTGAAGCTACGTGCTCATTCTCATGTGCCTGGTGTTAGACATGGCAGCACAGAACCTGTTTTTTTTTAGATTATAGTGTTGTTGGATGTGATGCTGCATAAACCGTTATCTGTCTGTGTTGCATGTGATTTATGGTGATGTGACTGTTGTATTTCGGTCAATTGTTTCTTAGGATTAGTAGTTTTACCTGCGGTAGGAGGCTTATGCTTCTGAAACATGGTGTTTATTTTTAGTGTTTCTGACAATGGAAAACTTCCTTGTGAATGTTGACATTAATCATGTAAAATCATCGTCACAAATCTCTATGTTAAAATGGTATCTGTTTGCTGATCTGCACAGTGTCATGTCCAGTAAGATGTCATCTTGGTATTCACAGCAATGAAAATCTCTCACCTGACATTAATTTATTTATCAGTTTTGTATCTCAAACAATATAGCACTGAATCAGTGACACCAGCAGTGAGGTGCAAGTGATGCACTTGCAGCACCTTGGGGCGTTGACATTTAATAGTTTATTAAATCAAATAATAAAACCTACAAAAACAAAACTAAATTTCTTACCATCCTTACAGTTGTAGTCTAAGGATTAATTGCTTAATTAAATGACAACCATGTTACTGTCTTGTCCAGCGTTGATCACTATAAAACCTGATCCCTTTACATGCAGGTAATGGGCACTGCCATGAATGATTAGACCATTAGGTGAATAACAAGCTAGGAAGGATGTGACAGAAAGTTGTTATTTCTTACTGGAAGTACTGTTCAGACATTTGTGTGGAAGGGCATGGGAGAAACACCAGAAACCTGAGGACAGTCAGCATTGCAGCTGATATTCCAACTGGGCGCCTCCCAAATACATGTCAGAATCGTTACAGCTTGAACCATTTTGATTTGTTTCATTATGGAATATAGACATAACAAGGGACTGTCAAATTATGTGTTGCTAATATATTTTTGAAAATATCGGATAATTCAAACACATGAAAATGATGAAAAATATACAAATTTTATTCATGACAGACACAGGGTAGGTTGAAGACCGGAAATGCTTGAAATGTTCAGTTCAGAATATTCTACCTTCCTGTCTCCTATAAAATGCCTAAATGTGAGAGTAGGTAAAATTATAATTCTATCTCATGAAGTGTACTCCTATGAAAACTGGTCTTTTGCTGTAATGAAAGGGACTGAGGGTGTCTGAGAACAGGAGTTTTGGAAAATGTTTCGACCTAAGAAAAAAAAAGTTTGTGTGAATGCTGGAAAAGTACATAATAAGGATCTTTGTAGTCTTTGGCCAATTGTAATTAGGCTGACAAATTCAAGGAGAATATATCATGCATGTATCATGCCGTGCATATATCATGCATGAAAGCAGTAAAAATTCCAATCAAAATTTTACTTGGGAAAATATAAGGGAAAGGATGAATTGGAAGACCCAGGGTTGGTGGAGTGATAATGTTATTGTGGGTCTTACAGAAATAGGATGTGAGGTAATGAATTAGATTTGACTACTCAGATGGGGTCAAGTGTTGAGAATTTTGAATATGTCAAGGAGTGTTCAAGGTCCATAGAAGTTTTAAATTCCTTTGCCTTTTGAGATACAATCAGCTTTTCAGGGAAAATTCTTGTGTCTTTGATAACTAAAACATATCTGCTGATTTCAGTTAATAAGCATTTTCAAATTATGGTATTTAATGCTGTAGATTTCTTCTTAATCCCAGCACTTAGGTAACAGCCTTGATGACTGGTCACTGACATAAACAGCTCTAACCTTTCACCCAGGCTGTTTCTAAACCATGCAGGATAAACATACTGTAAAATTTCAATTACACTTCTCCTTCTAGGGTGTCACATATCCCTGTATTCATGCGTTGTGGGCACGATGGGCACCACCACTAGAGCGCAGCCGACTCGCTACCCTGGCATTCTCTGGTAGTTACGCAGGCACAGTAGTCTCACTACCTGCTTCAGGATATTTAGCAGAACAGTTTGGGTGGCCATATGTCTTCTATGTCTTTGGTAAAGATCACTGCACATATTTTTGACTGAACTACTGTACAAGGTTTAATTTGTAGAATATTGTATGATGCTGTAATGAGGGTCTTGGTGTGGACTGTTTGTTAGATAAATAATTAAACGCAACAGATTTTATCTAAACTCATTACCTTTATCTATATTTCCATCATCTGATGTATGAAAATTAATATAATTAATTCAACATGACATTTTGGCTACAGGATTGGCCTTCATCTTCATGCTTGTTTCTGAAATGTAACATTATTACACAGTTATTCACACTGTCCACACACTGAAGTCAAACTGGTGAACACATCATGTTCCAAAACCAGTTTAGAACCTGTGCCAACATACGTCTCATGAAGTGTTTGATGTGTGATATTCATTAGGGATCACTGTAAATGTCTTTATCACTAGACAGTTTAGAGTGACCTCGTGGTGAATATCCTGCATCAGATGTTAGCAATATTTGCATTGATATAATTTCTAAACTGTCTGTGAAACATGTTGTGCTCATTGATATGACTCTAGTTTGTATTAGTGTAAATAATTATGTTTTAGAAGCAAGCCTGAAGATGGGGACTGATGCTGTCACCAAAGCATCATGTTTTATTATCATATTAATTTTAACGCAATAGACGACAGGAAACGTTCATAAAGTTTATGAGTGTAGTTGTTAGGTACCATCATCAGAGTGTTACAGAATTGTACTCTAAGCAGACTTGATTTCATAATGAAGAGCTATGCAATAACTCCACGGCTGGTATGTCAGTTGAATGCTGCTGACCATGCAGCACTGTTACTCCACAGTTCTCGTTACAGTAGAAGGTAGAAGGTAAAATTGCCAATCTGATCCCACATCACCAAGCAGCATGGTTCAAGTAGTAATGCATCACATTTTGAATCTCAACCAGGACACTAACTATCCCAACTTTTCAATTCTTTTCCTCAGTCCCTCCTTTAACTGCCAGGATAAGACTTTAAATTGGTTCTTAACTTGTAGCCTGTTATGGACAGCATCATTAAATAAACTTCAAGTAAAAAATAAATGAATAAATAAGTAAGTAAATATATAAACAAATAAACAGTGGTCTCATCATTTAAGTCTGAAGGCACACCAAGGCGGCAGGTTTCACTGCAACCAAGAGCATGGTTGTTTGTGTGCTGTGCTGCCTGCTGGCGTGTTATAAGACGTGGTGAGGGGAACAACATTTCCAATCTCACTTCTGGAAATTTAAAGAACGGAACTGTAGCTTTCCTGTCTGCTGGCAGTCATGAGCTATGCATGATTAAATGTAGGATATTGTAACTGGTGGCCAATGCTGAGAATGCCTGAATCAATTATTACCTGTGCAGTGTATTTTAGTATGATTATGCTTATCTCTTAGGCACTGTCCATATTTATCCTTCACATTTTTTATATTCTTGGAATGAAGAATGTACTTCTTGAACATCCTGTTAATTTCGTATGACATTCTCAGTGAAATTGAAGGTCACCACCATGACATGCCTATGCAATGTCAGGGCTATAAGTGGGTGGGGACACTGTCAGTATATCAGACTATATAATGTGAAATTTTGTGACAATGATTAGATGGAAAGGATTTGGAAAGCAGTGATCATATCCAGGCATTTTCCTGGAGGGAATGAGAAAAATGGCAGGGAAGTCCTTTGATAGCTGTGACCCAGTGGAGATTCATAGCAGGTGTCTCCTGAAAACAAGTACAGAGCATTGCTGCCACACTATCCCATTTGTTAAGGTGTCAAACATTTACATTGCAGGATCAGTTGGTCTGATCTGGTTTGCTATCTGGTGGAGTGTTGTCAAGGATGGACCTGAGGAAGATGCCAGAATCTCTCCTGAAGAATTAAAATATATTCAGGATTCACTGGGCAACACTTCACTTAAGGTAACACGTCACTTTAGGTAACGCTTTACTTAAGGTAACACCTCACTTAAGATTACACTTCACTAAAGGCACTTAAGGTAATCTGTCCTATTCCACTCTACTAGATGTAATTATCATAGCCTTCTATTCACATGTAACAATTTGTGAATAGTTTACATTTTACTGTGCATATTTCGTGTAGCAGACATCTCAGTAAAGGACTGAGTATCAGTGTGATCCTTGTGTTCCGCCCAGAACAGTGTTGCCACTCATGTTTCGTGTTGTCTAGGCTTTCGCTTCAAACTCATACCAACAGAGCATCTTAACACTCAGGCACATGTAGCATTGCTAAAGAGTGTAGTTGTTCTGGTGCCCTTTGCTGCCTTAAGAAAGGACATGAATGGATCTGGGAAGCACTGTGATTTGTGTTCACAGGATGTGGTGCACCCATGGGGTAAATTCCTGTTGTCACCGCCAGTGTGGTCCATTGTGATGGCACACTTCAGTGAAAACTGGGGCTTTTATACACTCCTGACTCAATTGCCAACCTTCATGAAAGGTAATGCATGCCATGATGAAGTTGACTATACTGTTTGCCAGTAGCTGTGTCATTGCACCAATATTCATGTCTTGACATCAGTATAAGGGAAACAAATATTTGTGGTTTATAAACTGAGTCTCCTCACACTGCTGCATCTTCATTGCCATTGCTTCAAGTACTGGTTGCTCCACTTGTCCCATCAATGTCACCTCTTTTTGTAAAACATTTAAGAATTTTTAAAAACATATCTGTACAATGTGCTGATGCAAATTTTATGCTAAGAATTTAATGTCACTGTAAGCAGTGACAGGAAGTTTGAGGTGCAGAGATGTCATCTCACCAGAGGTGACCATAATTTGACTCAAACTGATGTCATAAGCCATGAAGAATATAGCACACACTTTTGTTGTTGAATTATGAAAATTAATAAACTGTTGTAAAAATGTTTGAGAAAGTTTTGCATAAGTTTGTAGTTAACTTTGAACATACAACATGGTAAAGAGACAATGTAATTTTGAAATTATGCATTCTCATTTCTCAGGAATTGTCAGTACAATATTGAATTACATGTTGAAATATATCACTGAAATAAAGTAAAATGTACTGTATTATATTCATACCTCGTTATAAGAAATCTATGGTGGAGAAAGTGGCACTGGATCCTGGTTTTGTGAGTGTTTCTTCAGTTCTCCCTTGCAAATTATCATTTTCCCATTGCACCATACTCACCTGTCACCATGTGGTAACCCTGACTCAGTATTTAAGTCAAGGACTTCATTTGTGACTAGCACTTGGTTGACAGCAGAGTGAGGAAGTTAATTTAACTGTTACTAACTCGACTGACATCCCTATTCAAGTCAGAATGGATAAATGGAAGTAAGGTTCATAATTTTTGCCAGATCATGTTTAATTTGGTCAAACCAATTGAGTTTCAAAAAAGATACACATATTGTTCTTCATATGCACTGGGCTCCAAACAGAGACATATCTGTGGCAATGGAACATGCACAAAGTATAATTGTTTAAAAAGAGTGATTTTTGAAACCTCCATTTGAATATTGACTGTGGCTGTAAGTCACTATTGTATAACAGAGAACAGAAAACCATAATGGCTAATAATAAGAGGGGCCTGGGGAGGGAGAGGTATGCTGACTTCCAAAAACTTTAATTTTGGGGCCTAATTTGAAGAAACATTTTACAGTGAAAGTTAGGGGAATGGACACAGGGAGCTGAAATAAAAGATGAAAGAGTGTCTCTGCTTGAAACAGTCTTTTGTATTGTTGATTATTTGTGATGCCATACCCAACAAAATGCACAATAGTGCAATATGTAATTTTACAGTTAAAGTTTTAAAACTCGCACGTGTTTTGATTCTTTAAGAAACATCCTCAGGGAGAAAATATCAATCAAATATGCAGAAAAATTAATTACATTAAATAATAATACATGATGTATGTGGATATGCTGGAATCTACAGTAGGAACAGAAATGTAAAGAAATATTTCACATGATGAGAATACAATAAATAGCAGAGTTGGATAACAATTACTCTGGAAATTGACATTAAAAGTTATGAATAATGTACACATTTTTATAAGAGTATACACATTACATAAGGAGTCAAGTGGTAGTTGTGTTTACATACTGTTTTATATGCAGATACTCTGAAGTTTGAACTGGAGAAGACTGGAGTGATGTCTGCACTGCCATACCTGGTGATGGCCATTGTGCTGCAGTTTGCAGGACACCTGGCAGACTGGTTACGCTCCAGTGGCATCCTCACCACCACCCAGGTACACTTAGCTTGTCAGGGTGCTCTGTGATACAGAAGACCTTCTATTTCATCCTGCCCATTGCTTCCAATACCTTTTGTAATAAAATACAAATAATTGGGTGCAATACAATGTCCAGTTGACACAATATGGGTTGTTGAGGGATATGTTTTATTAAGCACTGTGTACTTTTTTTTACCTACCACAATTTGTCCACTGCTGAGTGCAGTGTTGGCATCCACCCATGAAGCAAAGTGATATCAGTAGTAATCTGAATTAATTATGCAATAATAGGTACGGAAGCTCTTCAACTGTGGAGCGTTCATCAGTCAAACGGTGTTCATGCTTCTGGCAGCATTCCTGCTTACCCCTGCAGGTGCTGTTACCTGCCTAACCATTGCTGTAGGACTCGGAGCTTTTGCTTGGTCGGGCTTTAGGTGAGTTGCTGTGAAATATAAATGTTGACAATAGCAATACAGGCCATATATGATTGTCACATGACTTACCATTGTGTCCTGCATACCTCAGAGCAGAATGACTCATGAAGACACCATTATGCACAATGTACCATGGCTCACCTGGTCTTAGTGCCCCCAGTGTCTCCACTTGCTATGATGCCAGCCCTGCCAGGTTACCATCTTAGTACTCATGCTAAGACAATTTATGTTTAACTTCTACAGAGTTGCATATTTGTCTTTTATGAAACATGGCATGACGTGGATCTGTAGTCCCCAAAATGTTGACCTGGGACCTCCAGGGGGCCACAGGGTTTTCAGAATGCTTTCTGTAGACTGACTAAACTATATGCCTCACACATGTACAGCTGTTATTGAAGTGTTTATATTTATTATTGTGATACATGAAACATAAATTCATTTTTCAGTGGTTATGGAGTTTTAATAACTTTGGTCATTATGTTTTACCTAAACTTTGGAATCCAAACTGTTAGCATGTATGGGTTTGTGGAATTCTGTAGAAGGCAATCCTCCTACTCAAAGTGCCTGTAAACCACTGGCCTAGACAATACAGAAAAGGATATGAGATTTGTAACTTGGAATATCAGAAGTCACTACAGGATGGGTTCAATGACTTGAATATGTAGGGAATTATTATAGCATAATTTAGAAGCAGTGGAAGCACAGAAGAACACATTGTTCAAAGCTTACTCTGAGCCACACACACACACAGCTGCTTGCTATAGATTTAATTCCTCTGATTTAATTATGTTTTCAGTGTCAATCACCTGGACATCGCCCCACAACATGCCAGCGTGCTGATGGGACTGTCCAACACAGTGGCCACACTGCCTGGTATGATCAGTCCAGTCATCACAGGTTACATCGTGCAAAATAAGGTAGGTCTGTGACATAAACTGACTTTACTTGCTCACTTTAGTAGTTTTTTATAATTTATGAGGGTTAGTTCATTTGGGCATTTAGAAGTAATCTATATTTGAAGATATTGGGACCCCAGGCAGATGAAGTAAGTGGATTTTTGTGATTTATGTAGTTTGTCTGACATTTGAAGGTAACCAAATAAATGAGGCTATAAAGGGCTTTGATGTAAGAAACAAGAACTGCATACAGAAATTTGATGAAGAAACTTTGTGTAAAAAATGTACACTTTGAAGACCAAGAGCGGAGTAGTTAAATAATGTTGAAGTGGAGGAGTTTAGAGAGAGGTATTGTGAGGTTAGCAGAACTGGACAGGCTGAGGATCAGTGTGAGGTTAGCAGAACTGAACTGGCGGAGGACTGATGTGAGTTTAGCAGCACTGAACTGGCTGAGGATCAATGTGCAGTTAGCAGAGCTGAACTGGCTGAGGATTGATGTGTGGTTAGCAGAACTGAACTGGCTGAGGATCTGTGTGAGGGTAGCAGAACTGAACTGGCTGAGGATTGATGTGTGGTTAGCAGAACTGAACTGGCTGAGGATCTGTGTGAGGTTAGCAGAACTTAACTGGCTGGGGATTGATATCAGGTTAGCAGAACTGAACTGGCTGATGATTGATCTGAGGTTAGCAGACTGAACTGGCTTAGGATCAATGTGACTTTTGAGTGTGTCATTTGGAATGTTTGGGTTTTGTCTTATCAATCTTGAATCCTCTGACCACCACCAAGAAAGTATCTGATTCTATAAATCAGCAGATTTTAACAGACATAGGAGTGAATCTAACTTTTGTCAATAACATTGATCAAAATGTTATGACACGAGATTAGGCGATCCATCACCCTACCTCCTCACTTCCACATTTGAATAATGTTGAAATAATTGTGTTTTGTGCAGCAAGCCTCAGAGTGGCAGATTGTATTCTACATAGCAAGTGCGATCTATCTTGTGGGTGCCATAATCTATGGTGTATTTGCTTCAGGAGAGAGACAAAGTTGGGCTAAGGACACACCAGAAAGTGCAAGAACAGTGAAGGGTGAATCTAATAGTGCATTTGAACTCGATTCTGCATAGCAAATTCACATATAAATATTACAGTCTTCTGGGATGTGATGCCACATAGGTTTTGTAAACAGGTACCAACATTTCATAGGGACCTGTTCATTCCATCTTCTGTGTAGAAGAAAATAGTGTGTAGTACAGGGAGGAGAGGATGGGACCATGCTATGAGCAGGTGCATCACTGGTGGAGACATTGTCATAGTGCAACAAATTACAATGGGCCAAATGTCAGCAGAAACAGAGGATGTCATTACATCATCATCATCATCATCATCATCATCATCATCATGAGCGCTCTCTGTAGTCTTGCCGCACGCCAATAAGTGCATTCCTAAACTGTAAGCAGCGCAGCTAGCACATCTCTTCACACCTGTTGCTCGTCCCCTCACAGAGGAATATCATAGCAGGAAAAATGCAAGTATTTTTGCGTGTTGCTGTATGGTCGATTGTCCAAGATGAGTTTGATACAAAGAAGGTAGATGTTACATGGAATAGTCAGACAACTACTAGCCTTGCCATGCTGGGGCTATGACTGAGCCAGGACAACCAATACCCTGAAAATGGCTGCTTTCTCAAGTGGAAAAAATAAGGAAGTAGGAGAAAAGAAAGTAAATAAAGAAGTGTGGAAAAAAGAGTGGGAGGCAGGCACAGAAAGAAGGCCTTGCAAAGGATATGGAGAAATTAAGTTATGGTATGTCCTTAAGAGGAGGCTAGAGTGCTGTCCACCAAACTTACATGGCATCACTGCCCAGAAGATCCTAATATCGATGCCCTCCATCATGAGGGTCTGAAATCTGATGCATTCATGTGTTACTGTACCAGTCCTGGATAGTTCTGCCAAATCACTGAATGATGTATTGTTTGTACTCTGGATTAGGGCACTGCATGGTAAAATGTGACTAGATCCTTGGGAGTGCAGGTGATGGTTCCTTATGAAATAATGGCTGGAAATGTTATGTATAACCACATCACTTTGCTGGATATGACTCCTCTCAGGGCTGTGCCTCTTTTTACCCATCATTTGTGTTATTTCCAATAGATTACATCTATTGTGGTATCCCAAATAGGAAGTGGTCTTTGGAAATTGTGTTCCTGTATACACACAGCCTGTTGACAATTACTGTTGAAGTAATTACTAGCTGTGAAACTGGATGGAAGGATTGCCCAGTTTCATGTCCCAACCGCTTTATTCCTGGAGAAAGAGTTCCTAGCACCAGTTGGATAGGATGTTAGGTGGAACCCAGATTTCCCAGTTATCCAGCCTTTACCTGTCATTGTACTGATTGAGCTATGAATAATATCTATTAATTGGGTACAATTAGCATAGTATATGCAATAATTATCATATGATACAACATCTCCCTCTAGAAAGAAAACAGAGAGAAAATGGAACCTTAATTTTGCAAATAAACAAGGTTTAGATGTTGGAGCTGCCTTTATGTGAGGTTCTGGATTTGTGTGGTTGTATTTTCTACTTCAGAGCAAAACTGCATCTGTTGTCATTACTAAATTTTCAGTGGCAGCCACTAGTGCAGTGGTGGTGGTGGCAAATTATTAACACTGCAATATTATTAAACACTAGCCCAAGCCTGTGTAAACCTCAAGATGACAGTAGAAGACAGCATTGAGCATAAAATGTTACAGCAAAGTAAATTTGCCACTGTGTATGCCATGAAAGCACATGGCACTAGATGGAGGTAAGTAGGTCGACTTCACGTCCCAGCTGATTTACGCCCTAGGAAAAAGTCCGCGCCACCCATTGAGCAGGGCGCTGGGTGGGTCCCAGAGTCTGTATAGACTCACTGTAGAAGAGAAGGCTCTGTTGCCTCTGCCAGGAATGGAATCAAATTTGTCTGGTTTTCTAGCCTGTAGCCTAGTCACATATTGACTTAGTGGTTCCAGCTCCTGATGCCTGATGATAGTGGTGTCAAATGATAAATACCACACGGTATGAAACCCAAAC
Organism: Coptotermes formosanus; assembly: GCA_013340265.1. Lineage (NCBI taxonomy): Eukaryota > Metazoa > Arthropoda > Insecta > Blattodea > Rhinotermitidae > Coptotermes > Coptotermes formosanus. The sequence continues at coordinate 34,630 of BLKM01009919.1, read as the reverse complement.
GGAAACGTCCTGTTAGTGTTGTCATAGGCAATGGACCTGGCAACCAAGGAAATGATTTTCATTTCCCAGCAGGGTTATGATATATTTCTGTTCTCCAAAATGTCGAAAGCCAGCTCTGGGGTACACCCAGTTTGCTATGCAACAGGAACCGCGGGCTCTTCCGCCGGTTGTAAGAGGGTCGGGGCGTGAAGTTAACCACTTGGCGGCTGCATATACCGCCGTGGTTCCAGTCGGCTACAAGTGTCTGGTGTACACGTAGTTCCTTGTGCGCCCTAGAGATGGCTCTAAGATGGCATTCTGTGGTAGATGACGGACGCCGAAGTATTGATTTTTCATGAGGAATACGCCAGCGCCATCTTCTCGCAACTAATTCCTATTCCGTTGTAAGCGCGGGATGTTTGCAAACATCGCTTCTGGTTACGTGGATGTTTGAATTTTTACGTGAACGTGACGCAACAGAAGCTTTAGGTTAGATTCTTGTACATTAAGAGTCAGGTGATAAATTCGTGATGTTTGTAGAAGAAAGAAACCGTAAATCGAATGATGGAAGTGTTCATCAAATGTTGGAACTAATAGTGGAAGGGACCCGAGCAGGTGAACAGCATTCCAGCAGAACTACAGAAGATATTTCCGAAAGTGATTGACATTATTGGATTGACACAGATCAACAGGTAAGTTTGGCACATTATAAAAGGGTAGCAGACATGGTAGAAGGAATGTACAAATTTTTACTAAACTTTCATGCTGTTCTTACTGTGCATTCTCATCCACAGTAACATGTTTCCATTGTACTGGTCATGCACATATATACGTTCCTTGATCACTTTTTGCGAATTCGTCCACCATAAAATTGTGGCCTATTTTCCCTGCAGGCTGAAGTATGGTGCCCTGGTCGTTCTGTGTGTCAACTTAAAGCACTCTCACTTCCACTCTTGCCTTGAAGTTTATGGAGGGTTTGGGTTTGTGTTTCATAATCTTGCAGTGTTACTTATTTGGCACTACTGCTATAACATTTCATACTCTTTACTGATTCTGCCATTGCCTTGTAGGTTGCTGAGTGTTTGAATTAATGTTTAGTAGTAGTCTTGCAGCAGCAAATACTTGGCACCGTTACTTGGCTAATGACTGCCATTTGTTTCAAGTCTTCCACACTGTGAACTAATGTTGCGCCTGTTACAATGATGCTTTCAAGATCTCGTACTCAACATTCATTTGTAACGCTGGTAACCTTCGCCCCTTGAATTTGCTTTGCTTTGAACACAATATGCAACCAATCACACAAAGCATGTATATGATGTATATATAACTATGTTCAGTTATAGGTTGGGAACGTATCTTGTATGACAAAAATAACACAGTTTCCAAGCATTTATGCATATTCATTATTATAAAACTGACTCTGGTATTTTGAAGTAGTCTGACAAAAGTACCCACCAACCCAAAATCATATATAGCATCCAGTTTCTCACATCTGTGTTTCTGCCATTTCTGGAGTCAGAAACAAGCAGTTGCACGTGGCATTCTCTGAAGTATGTAGTTCCACAGGCACGATTCTTTGTGAAATGCTACAGTTGAAGAGACGAGAATTCTCACAACTTTGGATGTTAACTGGAATTGTACAGAATTGTATTGGTCCATGATTGGAATTCTTTCTACATCTATATACAGTGAAACAATGTCAAGAAATTGGTTTCAACATAAGCCACCCCAGCTCGCCAGGATAGACTGAAAATGAAAATGATCAAACAATCAAAGAAGGAAGTAACATTTATTGGGTACCGTACTTGTATACATCTTAAAAATAGGCCTATATGGTACAACGTTATTTACACCTTACTAAAGTAAAAAAGAAAAATGAAGGAAATTTTCCAGCTGATATACAGATATGTATCTTGCAACAAAATTATGAAATAACAAATCAGATTTCAGCAGATAATATTTACAACTTACTCCTCTACAGGAATAACTAGCCTTTGTTCCTTTGGTAAAAGTGTGAAGTTCCGTGAATTGATTCAAGTTGCCATGAGTTGAAGCATTCGTACAACTACTGTATTCATATAGTCTTGGGTTGTGGTGCATACATTTTTATAGCTGCCCTCTTCTAGTTATTAGAAGCATATGAATGGTTAAACAATTACAGTCATGCTGTTACATATTTTATTGTGCATTCACTGACTCAAAGCTCCTGCACTCCTGGGATCCTGAAGCAACTGTGTTGTTCAATCTTGGTTAATCTCATATTGACTCTGACATGGAAGATGAACTTAACCCTCAGACTTTCTAAACAAATATTATGTTGGTACATTGTATGAACCATAAATTTTTATTTTAGTGGTATGATATTTTTCACTTTACGCAGGTTTCCTTGTCATTTACAGACCTTCGGCACAACGTTCTTAATTAGGAGCACATATTCGACATAAGAGAAGTTAGTATTATGCCCAGGTTTCCAGATTATCAGATTTTACAGTCCATTTATATGACTGTTACAGACACGTGTCATGTTTTTATGTAACTGAACTGTTTTTAGTTATATAGACACAGGGTGTGGGTCTATGAACACATTTTGTGATACTCAAATGGTAATTCTGTATGTGTGTCCATTCTCGTGGAGACTTGTTCACACAGTCCACTGTCTATTTATTTGTGAGGCTGGAGGTTCTCACATTGGTGTTGTTAAAGATTTTAGTTTTCTGGGATGTGACACCATGTTGATGGGTAATATGTTGCTGATGGTTTAGAGGACCCTGGATCTCCAGCATCAGTGTAGTGCAAGAAGAGTAACTTGCTTGAAATACACCGATGATGGAGACAGCACCATCCTCTGAAACATTGACAACGAAGTACCATTGAGCATGATGTCACCCCAGAAGATTGTAAGCCTTATTGTTGCAATTAATTGAACATTTTATCTGCATTGACTTTTTGTTAGAGGCAGCAGTCATCATAAGGAATTTGTTACTCGAATTGACCTTAGGATAATTGAGGGGCAGTTTCTTGTGAAAATTTGTGGTAATGAAAACTGCCAGTAAACTGTTAAACTGGAATGCAGATGATGTGTTTGAATGACATGTGCGAGTCAGAACTGTCATTTCAATTCAAGTTATAGAAACTACTTAACTGTATATATATGTATATATACATACATATAATATATGTGTATATATATGTATGTATGTATATATATATACATATATATATATTTTGCACATTAGATTGTACAGGTTAAGCCCTCAATGTTAGACCCGTTGATACATGTCCCGTGCTGCAGAATTAAAGGTACAGTCGAATACATCATGCTTATTTTTGGGATCTACAGGAAATTTTTAAGCTGAAAACTGAAAGAGTTTGTTTTGTTTTGAGTAAACCTAATTTGGCTGAGGCAGAAACTAGAGTTTGCATATTAGGGTGAAGTGTGCATAAAGGATGACCGTATATCCATTCACTCATTTCATCACTCTAATGAACTTAAAAATGTCATATATAGAAGAAACCTGTGGCCACAGCCATGAAAGTTGTGTCTTCTTTTGATATGTCTCATGGATGTAAAACCATTGGTGAAACCCTGTGGTCCAGTTCAAAGCAAAATGCTCCAATAAACACTGCATCAGTGTCTTCCAAAACTGCAGCTGTAATGCTGCTGGTACCATAACATCTTCTGGTACTCTGGCTCGTACACGTCTGGTATGAGCATTCCTGCTGCTGGGTTATACACCATGGAGACCGTGGCTGCACCAAACAACCGTCTTTCAAATTCAATCAGTTGGGTGAAGAAGCCAGTATTTGGACGTATAGAGGGCCGCCTTGACCGCAGGTGTGTGAATGCTTTCCTCAGTGGCATCCTCTCGTGTTTCATGAGGTATGCGAGACACAGGGAGGCGGAGCGGCTCACCCCCGCCACACAGTGCACCAACGTCTTGCCTCCCACAGATCGCACCTGCGTGAGAAACAAGGTTTTGTTAGCACATGGCGCAGTCGGGTCAGTTGCAGGCAGTGTACGTTCGAAGGCAGCGTGGCTCCATACTGAACTATTCCTGGTCACCTGTAACCTACATGGTAACCCTTTAAAGACGAAGCGTATCTGTTTTATATAAGGACTCAGTGCGTACCGCGCTGTAAACACTCTCCACTTCGGTTATAAAAACCAGTCTCTTAATGTTTTATAAGGCAAAACTTGCTGTTTGTTCTCAGATCCGTACAAAACACATACACGCAATGTGGGCACCACGGAGAATTTTTTAATGTTAAACCTGGTCGTATGTAAAGTTACCGCTAGGCTTTAAAAGGTTCATGAACATAAACGCAGGACCGAGCAGAATAGGTGCTTGACTCCACCCAGCAACCCTTATCTCGCCACCAGCTATACCGGAGAGACATATCATGACTCGGACACATTTCAAACGCAGTTCCCCGATGACGTAGACAGAGATGGTCGTTGGTTTGCTCGCCTTTCAACCAGATCACATGGTTCCTATCCTGAGAACATTTTATTGAATTTATTCGCCGTGTAAGCCTTAAATTATGCGTGTCAATAGTATGGTTAAAGTTTATAAGCTCCGACTCTAGCGGGGTAAATGGCCCTCCGCGTTTGCCCGCATTGGTCATTGGATGATGCGGCCCTGAGGGGTGCAACAGACACTGCTAACATCTGTATCACGCTCTGATGTTCATACGCCAGTACGGCGTGCTGTTGCATGTTTCTTTCTAAATTCTTGATTCAAAATTGCTTTTTGTGACGCAACGCTGATACACGTGTGTAGGTGGCGGTAGACTGCCGTGCCTAAGCTTTAACCGTTTAAAGGCCGGTTGGTACCCATATGTACCGCCGGCTGTAACACTGAGAACGTGTTCGCTTTGCTACGCAGTGTTTTCTGTTTTTCTATGATTGTCACAGTAGTCGTGGATTATTTCCCGAAACGTCATTAACTGCGTGGTCTTTGTGATGGAGGTGCTGTGTGTTTACTATGAGGCAGGAGCTAAATGTTGGTATATTATTCAAATGGACTTTAGTATTCAAAGGGTTAAAGGCGGGTTGGATTCAAAACTGTGCTGAAAATCAATGTTTTAACCACTGACTACACGTATGTGCGCGCGCAGAACCCACTAAACTCGACTGGCACGCGCGTCGGAGACTCCTGTAGTAGTGGCATGCGAGGTTAAAAAGCGACCACTTTGAATTGGAATGCATGGAATTTTAGTTATTCCTTTCCACTCGACATGTGTTCCTTCTGAATTGTCCTCCACAAAATTCACCTGGGGTTTTAAATGAAATTCGTTGTGTATGTTTAGAGTCGTCTTATGAACATGGATAAAAATAAAGTGGCCGCTTAAGCGGTCACTTTATGTGCCACCAGGTTTAACATTGAGCGGTTCTACACAGTGTGTTTATGTGTTTTGTGTGGATCTCAGGACAAACAGCGATTATTTCCCTATACAGCATCAACTGACTGGTTTTTATAACCGAGACGGAGTGTGTTTACTGCGCGGTACGGACTGGGTCTTTAACTATAGTTGAGGTTTGTCTTGTTGTTTGAAAGGTCCATTCTTAGGAAATGAACAATCAGTGTTAATGATTACTGTTATTACTGTTACGTATTCCGACACATTGTATAAATTTTTCGCCAGTGTAAACGTACAAACGTGAAATTACTGAGTACGGTGACTGAAATAAAAGACTTGTGTTTTTTACGTTATTCATACTGTGCATCTTGTTACAGTCACTACGTATATTCATACTGTGCATCTTGTTACAGTCACTACGCATTTCAGTAGAGAAGACCGGAATTTATGTTCCATAATGCAAAACAAAGAATTCCTAACAGTTCATTCAACTTAACAGCGGCCTGTTTATCCATTTACGGTCTCCATCTTCGTTGGGGATCGAACCTCGGTCCCCCTGTTGTCTGTCCCGTCGCTACTATTCCGTCTGAACTATCTGGATTTGCGTTGTCAAGCACAGGCCAACTAAAGGAGTGCTGAGTGTCAGTTTGGAGCCCCTTTGTGGGCCTCTCAGACTGGCAGTTGCAGTGACCCGCCTCCCCGGCGCAGAAAGCAACAGAACACCGAGTCATGAGTTTGACTGTTAAAAAGACGAAATATGGGTAGAACTAACAGTGGACGGAACGAGGGAACGTAAATACTCTGGCACGTAGCTCTGTCACTAGCTGCCAGCCGTTTGCATCTGTTCCTAATTCGTTGCTGATTCTGACAGCGTAGGGGGGAAATTTGCAACGGTGTAATTCTTCAGAAGTTTGAATAGGCTATAGTTTCGCTGTGTAATGCTGCAGAAACAGCGACAGCAGCGGTGTAAAGAAGCACGCATACTCCAAAGTACAATAGCGATGTTTCTATATGCATGTGCCCCCCTCACTGGAGTTCGTGTTCCGGGGCAGCTATACGCTACATTAAGTATTCTTCAAGTACAGTCAAGTGCGTAATGTTAAGGATGGATTCAATTGTATAGTTCTCTAATTTGCACGTAGGCCTATACAGTGTCTGCCTCGGCAGTTCGCAGCACTGTGCTAGCGCCACAAACGTAGTATTGATCGAGGACACCGCGAACTAGAACATATTCCAGTGACGTTGCGGAAGGTTATGGCGGTAAAGGAATGTGGTAGCCCGAGCAAGAACTGTCAGTCCGAAAGCCTTCGTTGTCTGCCGATGACTCTTCAGTGGTGTGGTAGACAATATTGAGGAAGACACAGTCGTATAGTTTCATGAATGTCACCATCATTCAGGACTTAATCTTAGATTAAGAAATTGTGGGCCACTTTGTCAGTTAAAGTACCTATATCCATTGAATTAATGCCGCATCAACAACAGGTTCTCAGCAGTCTGTTAAATCTATTTCACACCTACAGGACTGGACACCGACTGTGCTTTGTTGGTCAGTGGTCTTCGTGAAAGTCCGCGTGGCGGCCGGAAAAAGCCGAACCGCTTCGAGGCTGACCATGTCGCACATAGGCCGTCCCATCTCACTTCACACATACAGGACTGGACTCCCACTGTGCTGTGTCGGACATCGCGCTTCGTCAAAAGTCCTCGTGGCAGCCGGAAAAAGCCGAACCGCTTCGAGGCCGACCGTGCTGCCCGCAGACCACGGTATTTCAATTCACGCATTCAGCGCAAGAGTGGCACTGTACTCTGTGCTGAGGCCTGTACAAATCGCGTTCAGAGTGGTCAGTGGCGACACTGAGTACGGTTCGGAGCGCAGTCCTGTATGCGTCAATCAAATACGGTCTCACATTGTACATTTAAATGGAGAAGACATATTGTATATGACTACGTTGAAGACCCTCAGTCTAGACGGGAAATCCATTCGTGTAACCACATTCTCCTTAGTCGTTGTAAGGGTTCCGTGTCATAGCCCAACGAAGCAGCAGTAGCAATGGAATGAGGGACGGCGACGTTTCTTAGTTAGCTTTGGGTTTGGTTGGTTGGTTGGTTATGACCGAAGACAAACAGCCTCACCTCCTCTATCATGTCTGCGACGAAGTCCATGTGCGACAGAAGGTCTGCATTCGGCCTGTCCTCAACGCCGACCTTGAAGTAGGCAACTTCTCGATCATCAGGCAGCGGAGTGTCCGGCAACTCGGAGGCGGCGTTCATGACACAAGTGACCCCGAGTTCACGCAGCCGCCCAGGGCTGACAGCAGGGGCAGCGCTGAGCAGTAGAGACACCGTCACCTCACATACTGACGTCAGGGGCGACTTCGCGGACGGCCTGTAGGAAGACAGAGCATAATTAGTGCACAGTCCTGCGGTCGTCACACTGACAAGCGCCACCCCAACCCCACGAAACATTCATCTGGGTTACCCCAGCATTGTCGTCCGGGTTGGGACCACCGCGAAGACAGCTGTTTCTGATGCCTGTTACTGTAAAATGGATAGTGGTGGTAGTAGCAGTAGTAGTAATAGGAGGAAGAGGATAAATGTTAAATTAAAAGAACTAGAGTGGATGTGGGGTAGATTCATCCGTCTCAAGACAGGGACAACGACGGGCTGTTGTGAACGCGGTTATGAACCTTCGTATTCCATGAACGACGGAGAATTTATTGACTGGTTGAGCGACTGGTAGCTTCTCGAGGGGAATCCCATGCAGTTAGCTGTATATAACAAATGTTGAGTTTTCGTGTTTATGCGTTCACTTCAATCGTTATATAAAACAATGTGGGCACACAGTGCCTGAAGCTTAGGTTCTGAAATCCTGCGAATGTGGATTGCAATGTACATACATGGAGTCTGCAAATCTCATATCGAGCGGTGTGACGAAACACAAGATGTCCAAAAATAAAGTGAAAGTTTCCTTTTTTCAAAATTTGTAATCACGAACTTCATAGCGTGATTTTGTTCTATTTTTATTGGATTGTTTGCATATGGATACATGATTATATATTCATAAGTAAAGAAATCTTTATATATAATAGGCTATGGCTGTCTATTCTATCATATATTGTGGGGTTTTCCGGGGTTGAAGCAGCCGGGGCGTGAAGTTGACCACTCATCTCCATCTACGGCCGAGGTCAAGAATGAGTGGAGCTATACCTGTGTTTCCCCTATATTTGCCTTCATGGTGTGGACAGGGAAATGTTCACCTTTGTTGTTATCACCTTTGTTTTTAACAATTTCTCATTGAAGTTCCACCGGATATTGTGCTGGTAAATTAACCCTTTAAAGACAAAAAGTAATCTGTTTTATGTGTAAGGACCCAGTGCGTACCGCGCAGTAGACACACTCCGTCTCGGTTACGTAAACGAGTCGGTTAACGCTGTACAGGGAAATAATCGTCGTTTGTTCTGAGATCCATACAGAACGCACAAACACAATGCGAGCACCGTGTAGAATTTTTGAGTGTTAAACCCGGTGATACATAAATGAACCGCTAGGCTGTAAAAGGTTAGCAGCATTTATCCAGGACGATGTGAACAGTGTAACTAGGTGAAATTCCTGAATGCGTTGCGGGGTGTGCTCGAAAACCGTGAAACTACCGTTTGTTGTTGCTTATGGGCACGGAGTACAGCAGTGAGTTCTGTGCGAACTTGCTTTATTTTGCGTGTGTATAGCTTTGGGCAACGCGTAGAGATGTTGTCACGTTGTACATGCAGGAAGGACAGTGTTATTTTGGTACAGTGGCACAATGCAATTAGTGTCTCAGTGTCTGCCTGTGTTGTTGACGACGTCAGGTATCAACGCACTCGTGGCTGACTCACCGCATTATTTACTCCGTACGTAACTAGTTCCTTGGGGGAAGTTAATTTGAAGCAGTTGGCGTGTGTTGCGTCTTGGAGTTACAGGTCATGTGGAGACACGAGAAATGAAATACCATCTTGAATTAGCCCTTTCAAGAAAGACTTTTATCGAAATTTTACATAAAATATTATTTCCTGGCTCACAGAAAATACAGCCTGCCTCCATTACAAAGACGGGCCTGTTAATGCTGTACAGGGAAATAATCGCTGTTTGTTCTGAGATCCACACAGAACAGATAAACACACTGTGTGGGCAGAACGTAGAATTGTTGAGTGTTAAACTGGCGGTACATGAAGTAACCACTGGGCCCTAAATAGTTCTGTGTAACGAATTTACATTATACTAAAATTAAAATTCAATTGACAGTATTTTTTTTCTTTATTACCACTCACAACGCTTTTGTGTTTGTAGATTCAAACAGCTCTATCTCGGTAACCACTCAGAATTAGACACATGTTCATATGAACTTTTTTGCTTACAATTACCGATAATAGCACGTCTCAAAATATTTACCTTTCCTCCTGAATCACCCTGTATATCATATCTTAGGCTTTTTGACGTACCAATTTTAACCCACTGTCGTAGAGTAAGACGTATCACCGTGTGTGCTGTAGCCTTGCTTGTTACATAATTTCAGAAAATGAAACTGGAAGTGTTTGTGTGAGCACACGAAGCTTCGCTGGAGTACAGCATGCTGTATCGGTGTACATCCTGTAAACCCGGCAACCAGGTGAGCAGTTCTGCTCAACTTGGCCCGGTGCTGGTTCTCGCATATTGCAGCTCTCAGCTCGCTAAAATAATAAGCGTGACGTGTCCTGTACTGAGGATTCCAGCGCGGTCGATGGCGTTTGCAACCCGATAGAGCGCCATGGTGCCTGCGTTCTGACTGCAGGCTGTGAACCAGCGGGGCATGTGCACAGGCGGAGACAAGTGTCAGACAAGTGCAACATGCAGGACTGCAGACACCACCGGGCGCCACTGAAGCAGGCCTCAAATTTTGGTTAAAGTCGGGTAACAGTAGGGTCCCTGCACGACGACATCTGCATGCTTTTCTTTCATCGTGACTTGCGAAGTGCTTACCTGGGCCAAAAAGTTCCGGGACAAAAGTTGTGGAGAGAAATGCAACAGACATCAACGTACATTATCAAATCAACAAATGCAGTTTCGTTATTTTTATTTTGATATCATAGATCACAAATACTTACAGGTTAGTGCAACATGTTTCGACCTGTAATTATGGTATTGTCACAGTCAAAGTAACAGGAGTGCGGCTGTCGGTTTGATATTGTAAAGTATGTTGGTCAATAGCAATGCACGGCGTGAGCAATGTGAAATGGGAAGAGACATCTTACGCCCGATGCACAATAAATGCCCATTTATTGCAGGGCTGTGGAGTCGGTACACAAAACCTCCGACTCCGACTCCTCGATTTTTAAAACTCCGACTCCGACTCCTTCATAAAATCTCAATATGCATTAATAACGGTAAACCTATAAGACGTTTCATCACCACCATGTGAATCATTAGGCTACTTTTTACACTTAGACCCCATATTTAAGTACAAGTCTAATGGTTACTGTAGCTATCAGGGCTCTGGAGTTGGAGTATCTAGTTAACATTTAAGATTGAGGTCGGAGTCGGAGTCGGTACATTTTACCGACCCCGCCTAAAATTCCTTCCGACTCCGCAGCCCTGATTTAATGTTGCAGTTACAACCTTGCAATAAGCAACGTAGAGCGACACAACGTACAGTGGAGAATTTTTACCCCATAAGAATTAATTAAAGGCCGATCCCAGTGGCCGCGCAGTCCAAGGCGTGGGTCTGCGGCCGCTCGCTTGCTGGGATTGTGGGTTCGAATCCCGCCAGGGGCATGGATGTCTGTCTGTCGTGAAGTGTTGTGTAGTGTCAGGTAGAGGTCTCTGCGTCTGGCTTATCGCTCGTCCAGAGGAGTCCTATCGAGTGCGGTGTGTCTGAGTGTGATCGTGAAGCCTCGATACTGAAAAGGCCGTGACCCGAATAAGGGGCCGAAGCGCCACAGGAAAAAAAATCATTAAAGTGTCGCAGAGTCTGCCCGTTGAATATGGCTTATTGGCGCCCAAATTAATGACGTCAGTCGTACGTGGTGTATGGCAGACCATATTCTGTGTGCGTTTCGTACAGCAAAGCTTGAAAAGATATACAGGGTGATCTGTCGAGCAGTTAGGACTGTGTGTCATTGTCATTCCACGTTAGAAGTGTACTTTCGCGAATACAGTTGGAAGGTACAATGTTAACAAGACTGCAATGCTGCGCCCCGTGACGTAGCACACAGACTTCACCAAGGCCTTCTTTACAGTCCAAATGTCCTTTCACTGTACACACGTAAGTGAGTTTTCATGAAACTCGGAGATGGTCAACAGCACTATGTGCAGATCGCTGGCACCGATTTTCACGCACATCGGGAAATAAACGTGGACAGTAAGGATGTGAATTTATTTGCGTCCGTAAGTATGGCTTTCACCGCACCGATTTTCACGCACAGCGGGAAATAAACGTGGACAGTGAGGATGTGAATTTATTTGCGTCCCTAAGTATGGCTTTCACGGCACCGATTTTCACGCACATCGGGAAATAAACGTGGACAGTGAGGATATGAATTTATTTGCGTCCCTAAGTATGGCTTTCACGGCACCGATTTTCACGCACACGGGAAATAAGCGTGGACAGTGAGGATATGAATTTATTTGTGTCCCTAAGTATGGCTTTCACCGCACCTATTTTCACGAAACTCGCGCTTGCTGGACATAGCTTTCGTAGATAAATCCTACACCGAATTTCGTGAACATACGGCACGCGGTTTCGTCGCTTATATTATGTCACGGGCAGGCGGAAGGACGAACGGGGTGTTCACATCAGGCGTCTATTTTGTATTCGTATTTTGTAAAGAACACTGAACGCTGACCGATATAAATAAAATCCTGGAGCTGCTGTCTCACTGAGGCCTGTGTTGCGTGTTATAACACACGCTGAAAATAACACGGAAGTTATTTGGAACTGCTAAAGGAGGTTTTATGAATAAATGTAAAAAGAGGACAGGAAATATACGTGTACGGCAACGTAACCATTTTTGCCGTGGAAAAGCAATAAATATTACATATTTTGAGCGTGTGTTTGTAGCCTTAGTTATCTAGCATGCAACGCGCATGCACCGTATTATATTATCAGCTGTGGTCTGGCTGTGCCATATTTTACATTATCTCATAAACGACACGATTTTCGTGAAAAAAATATTGAATAATATAAAATGTATTTTGATTCTGTCTACAACTTTTGTCTGAAAAGTTCGTAATTTTCGAAAAATCCATCGAGATATGACATACACGTACACAGGTCTTCATGTAAAGTACCCGTTACTGTTGTCAGATTGTACTTAAACTTGGGTTTTTTTCAACACATTATCGAAAAATTCTCAAGTATAAAATTTCATAAAAATCCGTCCAGTGGAGCCGAGTTGCTCCACGCGGACAGACGGACAGACAGACATGACGACGCTAATAGTCGCTTTTTGCAATTTTGCGAACGGGACTAAAAAGGTGACTCAGAATTGTTACCTTTGTATTGTTTCATCCTGAATATTTTCGCTTGTCAGCATTGACTTTTCCTTTGGAATGATTCTTTCGTCTTTGAATTTTGAATCATCTTCACGGATGATCTTCATGCCGATGAAACTGGAATGTCAGAACCAACTTATTCACATAAAATGTTTCCTAAAACAGTAATTCCTCTTCCTGGAATCTACATGTTTGGACTTTATGCAGATTCAGTATTGCAGTCGCTTCACTGTCAATTTCACAGCCGCTGCACCGTCCCTTATGACATGCGCGCGCGGTGATAGTGTTCCCGCTCCCGTTCACCACTCCCGCTCCCTAACGCGGCACTGACGCATCTGCAACGAGCGCCGTTCAGCCGTGGTTATTCATTCCTCACCTGTCTGGGGGGATTCCTCTTCTCTGCGCATGCCCAGAAGTAAGGTAAACATCATTAACGAATACAACAATTGCTATTTTTGGCTTCCTTGTCTTTAAATTGGAACACTAACGCCGGAGCTGCGGTGGGCGGTTTGTATTTCGAAGTGGTGCAACTAAATTGCTCTGTCGATTTGTATAGGAAGTGACAGGCAGCTGGAGAACATTGCATGATAGGGAGATTCATATTCGTACGCCTAGCCAAATATTACGATGAGATGGGCAGGGCTTGTGGTACGCATGGGAGCGAAGAGCAATACGGGGTAAAGGTAAACGGTAAAGTTCACCATAGAACAGGCCATTAAGGCCCAGAGGGGGAGTAGAGGTATAGCTGTATTCTGTCTTTAACTTCGGCGCTAGATGGGGTTGGTAGGCCAACGCCGCGCCCCCGCCGCCTTTCCCCCGAGAAAGAGAGCCGGTACCCATTGTGCAGGAGGCTGGGCGGGCCCCAGGGCCGGTTTGGACGGTTGTGGAAAATGACGCCCCCACCGGAATTCAATTCCCGGACAGTCCAGCTCGTAGCGGGTCGCTATACCGACTGAGCTATCCCGGCCCGTGTATACAGACAGGGTTGTGGCTGGAGACATTGAAGGAAACAAGTCGCTTGGAACACAGGCGTGGATGGGAGGATAATATTAAAATGGATCTGGGCGAAATAGGATGGAAAGTTGCTCGTTTGGTTTATCTGGCCCGGGATAGGGACAAGTGACGGATCGTGTTAACTTTGTAATGAACGTTGTGCTGCCATAGGCTGTAGAGACTGTACTGATTGGCTCGGGAACTGACAAGTATCTTGAAGGAATATGCGTCGTGGAGTTAGACTCTTCTTGCATAAACTTTTATAGTTAATTGAACGTAGGAGCTGCAATTCATATACTGAGCATTCTAAGGTCAGAACGCGGGATACATACATACATACATACATACATACATACATACGTCATACAGGTAGCGCGAACTACGTGGGGCTGTGGAAACACTGATTTGTTACGTGCTGCAGAAAGTATAGGCCTACCTGCATGAACCGTGACGTGAGCCTTTCCTCCAGCAAGGAGTGTCTGAACTCCGTACGGCACGTCGTATCGTTTTGCTTTCATTCCTGCTGCGTCTGTCTGTCCGCCCCACTTTATGGTTTGCCTGATTTTTTTCGGGTTGCAAGTCGATGCGGCGACAACGAATGACACTCCTAGTAGTTAGAGAGCACTAGACACTCTTGTACGAGTGTCTTCCCTTTACGCGTTAATATGCCGGATATATTTGCTATAGTAAACAGCAAAAACGTAAATTATCTTTTTTTTTGTGTTTTGTTTCTTTGTCCCTAAGGGATTGTGTGTTCATTAAATTACGAAGGATACTGAAACTTGCTTGTTGAAATGACGTGGGTAGACAACCTTCTGGTTACTCCCTGAAAATATTAACATTTTAAAGCCTAGCGGTAACTTTACGTACCACCACGTTTAACACTAAAAAATTCTACGTGGTACCCACATTGCGTTTATGTGTTTTGTACGGATCTCAGAACAAACAGCAACTTTTGCCTTATAAAACATTAAGAGACTGGTTTTTATAACCGAAGTGCAGAGTGTTTACAGCGCGGTACGCACTGAGTCCTTATATAAAACAGATATGCTTCGTCTTTAAAGGGTTAATATATAAAAATGACGTAATGCCCGCAATGCACTGAGTCTCCGCTGTTCTGTGATGTTACATGGCGGTGGTTGGTACTCTGTTACCGACGTTTCGGGACAACCTATCAATCTCACCTTCAAGGGTCAGGCAGTCCTGGACTGCAGAGACGTCACTCATTAAGTCTGAACCACTGAATTAAGTTCACACACTTTGCTGCTGTTGCCAAGAGACTTGCGACATGTCAGGTCCTTCTGACATACGTCGTGTAGTTGGTACGTGAGCACGGCGGATTGCGCGGCATCGCGTCTAGTATAAAGGAAGCTGGCCTATTTACGTCGGTTCTGAGGTGACGTGTCTGCTTGTTGCCTGTATTTCAGAGCGTGTTCACTGCGGGTCGGCAGATAATCGGGCGCCTCCAGGGAACAAGTCTTTACAATTCAGAAACGGCAAAGGGATATTCGAGAAAGATGAATACGAACGTCATCTGTTTCTAATTTACATGGCGCCGTTCCAGAACTTAAATACAGTTTCCCATTCCTTGAGTGTGCGGTAAATCTCACCGGGAGGACTGACAATGTGAAACGTGAGGGAATGTAGTTACGGAATGGAACGTTTGGAGGTTGCTGTGTCGGGGTTAAAGTCTTCTGCGCTGTATTTATGTGTTTACACGTACACGAGAAGAAAATAATTCCAGTTCGTGAAATATGCATCTGTTTACATGCACACACGAATAAACTGCAATGTAGGAATGTGTTTGTGTGCGTCAGCTCATTGAGTATGGTTAGGCACATGTGTAATATAGACATAGAATGTAGTATGCTATAGTTAGGCACACATAGAATACGTTAGTACGCACACATATAATATAAACGTAGAATGTACTGTGCTATAGTTAGGCACGCGTACAATATGTTACGGGGCACACATAAAAATGTTACTAGGCACACATGTAATATAGACCTAAAATGTAGTAGGCCGTAATTAGGCACACATAGAAATGTTAATAGGCACACATGTCGTATAGACATATTATATAGTAGGCCACAATTAGGCCCAGGTACAATATGTTAGTAGGCACAAATGTTATATAGACATAGGCTGTAGTTAGGCACACAGAGTATGTCAGTAGGCACACTTAGATATGCTAGTAGACACACATGTTATATAGACATAGGCTGTAGTTAGGCGCACATAGAATGTCAGTAGGCACACATCTAACATAGACGTAAAATGTGGTAGGCTATATTTATGCACACATCATCGATACATAGAATATGTAGGTAGGCACACTTAGATATGTAGATAGGCACACTTAGATATGTAGATAGGCACATATGTAATACAAACATTGAAATGTTAGCGAGGCAGAG
This sequence comes from Coptotermes formosanus, assembly GCA_013340265.1. Taxonomy (NCBI): domain Eukaryota; kingdom Metazoa; phylum Arthropoda; class Insecta; order Blattodea; family Rhinotermitidae; genus Coptotermes; species Coptotermes formosanus. The sequence goes on along the minus strand of BLKM01009919.1, from coordinate 18,377 downwards.
GTGTAATATAGCTATAAAGTGCGCTGGTAGGCACACGTGTACAGTATACACAGAATGTCGCCTACTCGCATAGCCTGTACAGCTGTAAGCATTGTAGTCATCTTTTCTGATGATACGATTAAACTCTGTTGCAACTTCGCGGTTCAGTTGGTAGCTCTGGTGCTTTGTACTAGCGACGTTCCGGGTTCAAATCTCGGATTACCTATATAGCAAAACAGAGCCAACTTATGAACAATATTACTGTTTGTTATTGTTTGTTGAGTTGCTCAACTGGCGTGTTCCACGACACTCCTAGTTGGTACTCCCGGTCTGATACCTGGCATGTCCCACGCCACAAACACCTTGGAATTGCATGAATTAGGGACGCCAGGCCAGAGACAGCACCGTAGCATCAAAACAAGCGCAAGAATCACGCAGCATAAAATTTTTACGGAAGATTTTTAACATTTTAACAGTTTTAACATTTTGTAATTCACATTTTAATGCACATCTTATGTAATTTGAAGTAGCCCCCTTGATAATGGCATAGTTATTGTCGAAACATGTCGGGGAGAAGAACTAAAAGACAAAGGTTAAATAAATAAACAATAATACTGTGCAAAAGTTGGCTCTGTTTTGCTATACTGATCATACGCACGGAAATGAGCAACATAAAACTCGGATTATCTGTCCTGGTAAAGGCTTCTTGTGGTTTTCGTCTTTTACTCCTGTAACTGCCAGACTAGCTCTGGGGCCAAATCAGGCCCCTGTTCAATGGATACTAGACTGTTTCCCAGAAACGAAGCAGCCCGTAGGTGAAGCTGTCCCCTCACCATCTGGTACCGAATTCTAGAATGTGTGGAGCAACATCTCCACTTCCCCCATCCCTTCATGGCTTGGTTATATATTTATACGAACGTAAGAGTTATTATGGGGACACAAACATCCCAAAGAACAGTGCAGGAACCGAAGATTAAAATCTTCCATGATGTGACACCGCGTTGATTGGTAAATAATTACAGACTGTGAGAACCTAATATCTTTCAGAACACAGAAATGGATTTGTAGTTAATAAAGACATTTATATCGCTAAAAATTAATACGGATGAAACTCAACTTTTAGTTTAACACCGATTTTTTTTGCCCTTTCTTCGTTTAGCGGTGGATTTTTGCACCCCCGACCGCGTCTGCACAACATTTCAGTGGTTGTGTCATGGCTGCAGAGTACTTTGTGTTGGATTGTGGGACAATGCTCGGGTGCTTGTAAGATGTATTAGATGTTTATGACTCAGACGTTGATTGATGATATGCCTTTGCTTCAAAGGCAAACATTTGGACAAGGCTGACGGTAAATTATAAATTGTTACGTTCGAAGCAATGCAGAGCGCGACACGGCGGTCCTTGTGTCAGAGCGAAGAAGATTTATTTACAGACGCTTTCGTTTCTTGGTCAGAACCTCACAGGCGTGTCTTGTGGACATCTTGCACCGCCACTTTCCTGTCGGCAATTAATTCTGGTAAGACGTGCGTGGAAATGCGAACACTCGTAGCATCCTGCCGAATTCTGTTCTTTATGCCCAGATAGACTTTATCAGAGTTACATAAGGAACGGGATCATAATACAGATATATAGGGAAATTACTTTATCTGACAATTGACGATAGTCAGTTTCCAAAATATGCACGTGCATTGAACAACGTGTTTGTTAGACGTGACGCGCCTGCGAGCCGTAGGGAGACGTTTCCAGCGCCTTCGTCACATACGGCGAGTGAAACTGTAATGTTAACTGCAGTGCATTGAATTAAAACGCGTGGATCCCGATTCACGGCAGATTTGAATAGCGGCGAACGCTGTGCTGCCTGCCTCTCATGCGAAATGGTTCGAGTGACGTAGTTGTGCTAGTTAGACAAAATGATGTCCCTATGTATGTGTATGTGTACATATACAGATGAGTGACGTGCTAGTGGCTTGCGTGTTTCATGAAATCGTGTTCCTTTCGTTTATTTCGCGCAGATGTCCGACTGCTTTGTCAAAGTTGAAACTCCGTTGGCAGACGCAAATGTGTTTAAACTTTGAAGGCCTATCGTTCACTGTACGTACCGCCAGGTTTAACATTCAGCAATTCTGCATTCTGCCCACACAGTGTATTTATGTGTTTTGTGTGCATCTCAGAACAAACAGCGATTATTTCCCTGTACGGCATTAACTGACCGGTTTTTGTAATGGACACGGATTGTGTTTACTGCGCGGTACTTGGTGAGTCCTTATATAAAACAGACACGTTTCGTCTTTCAAGGGGTAAAACCGCCGTGTTCAATGCCCATATGACCATATAGGTATACTTCTACACACCACGGAAATATATTCAACTAAGAATATTTGGTATTGGTTTCAGATGTGTAATTTTATGACTTCTGAATTCAATATGTACATCTACGAATGAAATTTATATCATCGGTAAGCGACGTGTTTTTAAATTTACGTTTTGAAACGAAACCCTTAATTGTGGCCTGCCGTAGAAATGAATATATTCGTGTAGTTTTATTTCATAACTTTTTAACTCTAAGTGTATCTTAAGTAATGTAACTTCCAGCTGTGTTGTTTTCTTTACCCGAGATTGAAATATTAAATAACATTCAAACATTCTGATACAGTACGCAATTTTATGTAACTATTTGATCACAAAGTTCAAATTTAGACGTTACATTTACACTGCTGTGTATTTTTCTAACCCGCAAACAAGCTGCAGGCGCCCCACTATCGCCATCAACATTCCTGTGAGTAGAAGGGCCAGGAGACTGAAGGGAAGTACAGGGAAGTGCATTGACGGGGAAGCATAACAGCTGTGGAGGGGATCTATTCATGGGACATCCTGTGGCCTCGATACAGCAATAAAACTTACATATTCGTTCGTCTATTTATGTCAGCATTCTCGCAAAAGAAACCCTACACAGAGCATTGGTATGCGTCCGTATAGACAGGCACGAATGCAGAATAAATAGCAAGGAATGCAGACAGTCGAATTGTGTGTTTCCATGTACGTACACGTACAGGGGCCGGGCGATGTTCAAAACATTCGCCCCCTCTGAACGCCTCTCTCTGTCTTTCCATTCACTAATTATGGCTTCTTCCTCCATTCATGTGCCTGAACCCCCACCACCACACCCGTTGCCCACATCAAAATAACGTACCACGTGCTTTGGACAGCAATTCACACTTTGTTAGTGCAAGATAATGTTTATATACATTCCGCTCGTCGCTGTTACGTCAAGGTGTTCACAAGCGAAAGGTGAACGAGTAGTGCCCCGTATTTACATCAGTTATATCGTTGAATCGTCCAGTTTGGTGCATAAAATCGCAAATTTGTATCTCACGCCTCCGCCACCATGGTGTCCCTTCCCAGCGTCTTATTTGACTCTTCTGTATCCCAGCGTGTTGCATCTCACGCGTTGCTTAACCTATCCTGCAATGAATCGTTTGTGAGTGGGTTATTTAAATGTGCGGTCAGTTACGAATATTATGTGGCGTCGGTGATAGAGGTGTGAGGATGGGGCATTAGTGGAATGATGCTGACAGGGTAAAACAGAAGTACTGGGAGAAAAATCTGTTCCAGTGCCATTTTGCCCACCACAAATCCTACATGGATCGGCCTGGGTTTGAACACCCAAGCCACAGAGGCGAGAAGCCGGCGATGAATGGCCTGAGGCATGACTCGCCGACTGCGGTCAAGGTTCGTCTAAACATTGTGAGGTGGTGTTCCGACATAACAGTAAACGCAGTCCTTATTCCTTACAGAGCCGAAGCGGTCAATGCCGTTTAGGGAAACACCACTAATGCTCGTTTATTTTGAGAGTCGAACCCTGTGGGCAAAATGAAGGATTTATGGGAGCGTTCACATCCACGCGGAGTACTTAATCAAATCTCTGTGTCCGTCCGACCGCCTCTACGCATATAACAACGCCAGAATCTCTTAAAAAACCTCCACGAAATCCGACATTTTACGAATAATTGTCGAGACATTTCGATTTTCATTTCGACTGGCACTTTTCACTATCGTTTTACAGAAACGCGCGTTTGTGTGCGTATGAGATTTCGTGTCCGTTCTCTGCTCATGTGCGTCGCATCCTGTACTGTACGCGCATGCGTTTGATTGTAGCGTCATTATTAGGGCACGGGTACCTACAGATTTTGTGGAGCACCAGGCGTGTGGAGGACAGAACACGCCATTGTAGTTACGAAATGTGTATATCTTGTAAACTCTTTTATGTCAATGTACATATTCACCAACGAATGCACTTTCTTTACAAAACCTCCATCATGTTTCGACTGAGTTATCCAGTCATCATCAGGGAGTCAATTGTTGTCGGAAGTAAGTACAGAGTCACCACGATAAGACTAAACACGGGGGCCCTAGCCAGGGGTCTCGACCACACAACATCAGCAGTGGTTCACAACGGATATTTGGACACTGAATTATATATTTTACATTTTTATATATTTTAGCCTTTAAAATCCTATGTACGTGTTCTTTTGTTATTTTAAATCTACATATATAACAAAGAATACACACTGCAACATATGTATAATTACCAGTCTGTGACTTGCTGCGAGCTGCGTATTGCCTACAATAATTGACCCCCTGATGATGACTGTATAACTTATTCGAAACATGTTGGAAGTTGTGTCAACAAAGTGCAGTAGTTGGTGATAAATAAAAACACGTGTAAAACAACTGCACGGAACGATGTATAATAGCACTAAATGTATTCACTTCTATTTGCCACTGTGCTTTCCGGAGCCAAAGTGTCAGTGAACATTTAAAAGTAAAAACATTTTGCGTGGCGTGTGACTGCTCTTCCGATATCCCTCATTAAGCAACAACGCACATGTCTATATCGCCGGGCTCTCCGCCATTCTGTTGAGTGGCCCAACCAGCTGCGCTAATTTATAACATCGTGTAGATGTCCAGGTACTCCTTTGGACACCACATGTGCATTAATTGAGCAGAGAATTATTCAAGCCCAGTCATTTTCCAAGACAATGAGGCACACAGAAAGGCCGGACTCAGTTACGGGATTTGACAGTGACATGTGGGCGCCTTATAATAGTTGTTCTTGTGGTGGGGTCCCTCTGTCTTTGTGTCGAATGCGGCCTCTGGCGGGTCCATTTGTTCATCTCCTGGCCACACGAACGAGTATGGAGCACTGGTGGAGTTATGACGGGCGGGGGAAGCTAGAAGTGCTCGAAGAGAAACGTATTCCACTGCTACTTTATCAACCAAAGATGTCACACGGACTGCCGAGGGATCAAACCCGGACCTCTGCGGTGACAAGCCACTGACTAACCACCAGATTTATGGCATGGCCACACGTTGTACTTGGAATTAACCTTTAAAGCTAAGTGGTTACTTTATATACCACCAGCTTAAAATTCAACATTTCTACAAATTTGATATTTTGCACACCGTGCATACTGTGAGATGTCTAGATCAAACCAAGAGATGCTCACTCATGATAAATATATTTTTTATCTTGCACCCCTACACATGTTTCAGTAATAAATTAACATCTCCTGGGATACCAAAGGTCACAATCTTTGTTACATCCAGTCACAATATGGTTTCACTTTCAAAGACTTTTGACGTATAGCGTAGTGTACTGCCTTTGAAATGAGAAGGTATTTGAAAGTGAAAACATATTGTGAGTGGATGTAACAAAGATTGTAACCTTTGATACCCCCTGAAGATGGTAATTTATTACAGAAACATGTGTAGGGGTGAAAGATAAACAATATATTTATCATTACCTGCATTTGTTGGTTTGGTCAACAATTCTGCGTTCTGCCCACACAGTGTATTTATGTGTTTTGTGTGGATCTCAGAACAAACAGCCATTATTTCCCTATACAGCATTAACTGATTTACATATTCCATGTTCCGTGCAATGATCAGAGATATAAAATGTTTAAACAGACCAGCAAATGCACTTGAGTGTATGAATGTAAGAAACGTACATTCAGACACTCAGGTGCATTTGCTGGTCTGTTTAAACATTTTATATATTAACTGAGTGGTTCTTATGCCCGAGACGGAGTGTGGTTACTTCGCGGTACGAACTGAATCTCGGGAGATTCAAGTTAGGCTTAGTCTTTGAACGGTTGAAGCGTTCTACTAAGGCATTTTAAGCGCGCTGGCAGAATTTCGAAACGCGACTATTAGCTTCATCATGTCTGTCCGTCTGTCCGTCCGCATGGAACAACTCGGCTCCCACTGGACGGATTTTTATGAAATTTGGTATCTGAGTATGCTTCGAAAATCTGTCGAGAAAATTCAAGTTTCATTAAAATCTGAGAAAAATAACGGGTACTTTATATGAAGGCCTGTGTACATTTATGGTAATATCTCGCTGCATTCTTGTTACAATGAGAAATGTTTGAGACAAATTTGTAGAGAAAATAAAAACACATTTTATGTTCTGTAACTTTTTTTTCGAAAATCGTGCCGTGTATGAGATAATGTGGAAAAATGTGGTACAGCCGGACGGGGGATGGGCGGGGCATGTGGCACGTATGGGAGACAGGAAAGATGCATACAGAGTTTTAGGGGGGTAACCTGAAGGAAAGAGACCACTTGGAATACCTAGGCATAGATGGGAGGGCAATATTAAAATGGATCTCCAAGAAATGGGATGGAAGCATGGACTGGGTTGGTCTGGCTCAGCACAGGGACATGTGGCGGGCTCTTGTGAATGCGTTGATGAACCTTCGGGTTCTATAAAATGCGCGGAATTTCTTGACTAGGTGAGGGCCTGTTATCTTCTCAGGAAGGGCTCTGCTCCGTGAAGTTAATTAGTTATTTAGTTAGTAATCATCGCAGCATTGTCGTTTTGTAGCATGTTATATGGCCTACTGCCAGCGTCGCACATTGAGACATAAATGTGTGAGTAAAGTGATACCGCCCGCTGATCGAATCTCAAGGCTGGAAATTTTGACAGTTGATGGATATCGCACGTGCACAGTCGACCCGTGGGGTGAACAAGTCGGTACCGGCCGACTGCATCGTGTTATGCGTGGGTGCCAATGAAAACTGCCGCCTGTGCGAACACAGTCGGCAGGTCACCGCTACCTGTGGCAAGCAAAGAGTTGCACAAGAATCACACATGTTTCACGAAACAAGTTATTGCTGGCAGCTCTGTGTGTTTCTCTACTTGGAGCGGCGGCACGCTCCACAGTACATCCGTCGAGCTTGTTTATAAACCATTCGGCTGTATTTAGCAGTACTGGAATGCAGTCCACACTTCGCCACCTGTCACAGTGACAGGCAAGTACGGGAGTGGTACTGATGTTCCTTTTATAGTGTCTCCGAGAGGCAGCTGTCATGGGATGCCCGGACGCATGCAGGATTTGCGTGCAATAAAGTTGCCCTCCTCAGTTACACAGTAAGAGGGACGATATAGCCACGCCTTCTGTATATTTAAGTTTGTTGGATATGAAATAAACTCTGCAGTTAATACAGAGATGTCACGCGAGTTAGTGACGTCGTCTACATTGATCGATAATCTGTAGGCATGATAATCCTCAAATTTTTCCTGTGCCCATGACGGACTGTTGGTTGTTTGTATCTTGGATTATTTTGACGCAGTACTGCAGGATGTATATCTGCTACACAACCCACATTACAGACGACGAAATTTTTCGTTCATCCATCCTCGTCAGTGAATCTGTTCAGCAGAACCGTGTTTCCCTGCCACGCACGCGACTCTTTGTGACAACACCAGTCTGGCACGAGGACACGAAACGGAAGGCTACTGCTGATAGCAACAGTGCACTAAGTCGCAAAGGTATGTGACCTTGCGTAAGGATCGCCCAGCCCTTAGCATAGTCATCATATTGACAGCGCTCCGCCGGCTTCCGATTGTGCGGGTAGGCCTACTTAAGTTTCAGACTGAGATGGTGCAAGTGTTGTGTTGGCTGGGACTGTAGCCACGCTAATGGCATTTCAGACTGGCATAAACACCAATGGCTTTTCAACTGGAAAGTCTGACGACCCCCATATGTAGCTGTGCCTTCCAAAGATACCCCTGCTCTTGATTCATCCTTGAGGAATTCCGAGACATCCCAGTGCCATTGACTTGACATGTTCTTGGAAGCGCTGTTCTATGCCACTGTCTGGTTATAACTTCTATCGACAAAGGCCGAGGCTGCGGTACCGACTGAAGTATTGGTTACTTAAATTAATGTGTGTGTCCGTTTGCCCATTTCAACCCCTGAAACCAGTTGACCATTTACGTGAAGTGTGTGATGTTTGTACAGTAGAATGGAACTCAAATCTTGCAAGGCAGTTTGCAATCCAAATTGTGTTAATAGATTCGAAACAGAAGCGGTTACACTGCAATTGCTATATAAAAGTAATGTAGGCTATAGAACAAGGATAGCGAAACAGGCATTGGAGTGAAATTGTAAAGGAAAGAGACAGATAGGGCGATCCAGAACGCGATGCCTGAGCCACGTACTAGAAGACACCATGAAGAGGAAAGGTTGTGGGAAGTTAGAAGCTACTGGAGACTTATAGTGCAGCGACCGTTATAGAAAGAATGCATAGCTAGAAGAAGGAGGCAAAGAGAAAGCAGAGGGAGAGTGGGAAGAAGAAGAAGAGGAGGAAGAAGAAAAAGGAGACAAGAAGAAGCAGAAGAAGACAAGAAAGAAGACAAGAAATAAGAAGTCACCGCGTCCGACTAGTGGTGGATGCGACGCAAAATCAGAACCAGTGGTTATTCAAATAGTAAGTAATTATTATATTATTCTTAAGGTAAGCGCCCTCAGAAATGTGACGCCGTGTAACGTGTTAGATAGGTTCCGACGTTTCAGAGTAATCTGCTGCCTCCATTGTCAGGATGGCTGAAAGGAGCTTAGAAATTTGTGAAATAGGCATTTTTTTCCCTGTAGGATTAAAGATGGAGTGACGAAGGAATAGCCTGAGGTAACACTGGAGCCAGCTGTTCGGTTTTGCTTGAAGGCGGGCACTGTGGGTGCTGCACGTGCTTTGATATTTACAGCCTGCGTGTAACCCAAGACTCAAAATCAGACTTCTGTATTATTGGCAATGAATGTGTTGTCTGGCCTGAAAGAAGCCACTCGGATGATCCAGTCTGCTGAATCTACGCAACGCAGGGGTACGCAGCATGACACGTGGCGTGAATAATGCTGAATGGCTAACTGTGTAAACGGAGTCGTCCGCTGCGTTGCGATACGGAGGGTGCCAAACATGTCGTTGAGGTGCCTAAAAACAAGAAAATGAACTGAAATCCAGTACAGAAATATTTGTACATGAAGGAAGACGTAGCGTGCAGGAAAATATTTTGTTTTCTCGTGGCTCGACAGACCTAGTGGGACTAGGCGTCCCGTGTGAGGTTCCTCGATCTCTCTCTCTCACTCACACACACACACACGGAAGACTCCTCTGGACGGGTGATCAGCCCGAAGCAGAGACTTCTACCTGACAACACACAACACTCACAAAAGACACATAGACCTAGCCATGCCTCTGGCGGGATTCGAACCCGCAATCCAGCAATCGAACGGCCGCAGACCCACGCCTTAGACCGCGCGGCCACTGGCATCGGCACAGGAAAATATTAAGCTGTACAAATGAAGTATATGTCAATAATTTAGGTATTTACTCTTACGAGCTAAAAAGTAAATGGCTAAGTGGCATGACACCGATGTAAATGGGGATTTGTAATAAAGTCGTTACTGTATAAGGGAGTACTGCTACGATAACTTGGCGGTAATCTGCCGGTAGTCAACTAAGTGTATTATTATTATTATTATTATCATCATCATCATCATTATTATATATTAATTTATTAATTCGATGCTTGAAAATGAGGAATTGGCGGTGTGTGCCACCACGTGCTTGGAAGAGCTAAGAAAATGAAGAGAAAGATTGGTCTGTGGATGGTTGAAAGAGAATAGATTAGCACAGCGCTCCCGTTTCCGAGTTGCATTCATAAAGTACGTGAGTCATGCCTCGACCTGCTGCAGGTTTGCCAGGGAATCGTCGTGAATTCTGTGCCGCCCTCCGGCCAGCAGCCTACAAGAATAGCGCCGCAAGTAGGCCAGTGACGTTTGCGCGGCTCCCCTCCTGATTCATCAATCATAATTATCCACCCGCACCTCACTCGACACCCGATAAACCCACCTATTGATGCACCGCCTTAAAATATCCGAGAACACAGGACTGTCAGTTTCAGGGCCAAGGTTCGAAATGCGTTCCCTCTGAACATGACGCAGAGTGGTGGTCATTACAGCCCGATATTTGCTTCCGTCGTTGTGGGTCATTAGCTGGGATTCGTGTTTTATCCTGTCAGTGGCGTAATCGGGGCTAGAAATCACAACGGGCGCCCGGTACAGAAATAAAGCAGTGTTTAAAAAAGCCAAAATTTATTGAATATGATTTTATTTGGCTGTAAAATTTGAAACTTGTTGAGGCAGAAAATTTGTCTTTTTATTTAATATTTTCATTTTACCACCCCCCTTGGGCTGTGCCGCCCGAGGTGGCCACACTACACGCCCTCCTAGCTACGCCACTGATCCCTTGTCTAACTACGAGGTGCGTCACCTGTCCTGAGAAGCTGATAGTCGCCCAGTTATGAAATTCCCCGCCTTTTATGGAGCCCAAAGGTTAATGATCGAGTACGCAAGAGCACGCCGCTGGATTCTGTTCAGAGTGTCTTGAATTAAGCCCGTAACTTCACGCCATTTTGAATTGACTGCCATTTTAATATTATCATCACATCGCCGTGGCGGAGGGAAGGTTATGTCGCAGAGGACAGGGAAATGCGTGTGGGTGTTCTGCCGCAACTTGTTACACTGTGCCAGACCCCTTATACTCCCCCAGCTTGCGGTTGTGCCTTTGGCGGATAAACCATGTAGCCGATGGCCGAAGGATCATCGGAAGGGTTTCAGCGAACTCGGGACAACATGGACGAAATATTTTGAGGAACAATGTCTTATGAGTAACACGTTCCATGAGAACATAAAATTTTGTATCTCGTTTTCTACAGTACCTTGTGTTTCGAATTTCTTTTGCTGACGGATCTGTGAATTTGGTTATCGCCTAGGATACCGCAGAAAACTTTGCAGTTGGGAAATAAATTATTTCCGTCACATTCGTAGCCTATACTCAGAGCTAGAAATTATAAGCGTGACAGTAGCATTACATGGGTCAATTTACCCCATTGAAATATTACAATCTTAATGGATAGCATGCCATTGTCCTTCATTGATTACTAACACAGTAAGAGTACAGTGAAACACAACTACTTTATTATAAAAGCAATATAACTTTTTAAAAAATTCTACATGTTTCGACTTCCTTTTACATATTTTATAAGCTTGATGATGACCTGATCGGGTCGAAACATGTAGCTTTTATAAAAAACAAGTTATTTTTTATAATAAAACAGTTGTGTTGGGCTGTATTCTCTTTATACTGGTAGAACATTAAAACTGTTTACGAAGTAAACCCATGTTTTACCAGCGTTACTATTTAGAGAGGGGGAAACACGATGAACACATGTTGCAACAGAGCCTATCTGGATTTCTCGTTGTTCCTGTTTTACGTACGCCATAAACTTTCGCCCAGTGATGACTAAGAAGTAGAGGAATGCATGCACCACGCAACAGGGAGAGACACGTCTTTGGCAAGCGTCCATTTTGGCTCAAAAACTGCAAGAAAAAGAAAGCCAACCTCAATAACAATTACGTAAGATCCGGTGTGAATACTTCTGAGAAGATGGGAAAAATAAAAGAAATGCGGAGGAAGGAAGGGGTAAGGTATGCTAAAAAGTGCGGGGCAAAACTAAGATAAACCTAGGGGGGGGGGGGGGGGGGAAGAGGTTTTATATTTAGAGAACGGCTAAGCACGATGGAAGCAAGGAAGTGGACTGGAATGCAGTGAAATAATTTTAGTAGTAATGCATTCGTCCGCATTAGCGCTACTTGTTCTAACAATCACCTTTTAACCAGAGACGCAAGTCTGTTCATCATTGTTGCAGCAGAAAATAGCGTTGGCAACAATGCAATTATTTTTAATTCAACTGTAAGTGCAGATTTTTCAGGTACAATTAATGTATTGGTCTTGGATCTGCAGGTCAAAACTGTGCAGCTTTTTCACAGCAGTGGGCAGCACTGCTTTGATCTAAATTCATTCCTGGTGAAGGAACAAGAGAAGTGTTAGGGTCCGTCATGAATCGCCGCCTTTTCGTCAGACAAAGATGCGTACATCTGTTCTCATGTGCGACAAATCGAAGTAAACAGACTAGACACATGCGTATTATAATGTCGATCTGTCCGTCTCTCTGCCGTGCTGTCGTGGGGACAACAAGCCCGACCCGTCTTTCCCAACCTTTTTTCCCCAGAAGAACCCCTACCTGTGCAAGTGTTACAGGCCAGGAAAAGCTGACAGCAGGAAGCACAGTTCAATTACGGCTGAATTATTGTCGCGAAAAATGTATTTTTAAAGAGTGGTGCAGCTGTTTATCTGTTGGCGGCACAGGGGTGGCCTTTCTACCGCCACCGGTGAGGCGGCTGTGTAAAAATACGTAAAGAACACAGACACAGTACAACTAAATGTAACGTTAAATACGAACTGGCCGAAACGGAGCAAAGAGGGATGCTTGTAGCGCACGAAGATTACTCCAGTTATGCCAACTGCCGGACAAAAATTCCCGTGATATTTCGAGGTATATTTGCAACTGCTTGAGGTATTTCAAAATTGTTATATATTCAGCCAACAGTTTCTCGCGGACACCCTAACGATGTTCCGGGGAACCCTGAGTGGAGAACGCTGAGCGAGAGGAAAAGAAATCTAGAGGGGAAGGGTAACCCACTGCAAGTCGTCTTCCCCCCCCCCCCCCCTTTTTTAACCTTCGTGAATGCTGACAGCACAGCCACATTTCAGCGTTTCGAAAACACAAATAGTATATTTCCTGCATATTTTAACAGACGAGTATACTCATTATAACCACCATACTTATATTATATTATATTGTACTATATTATATTATATTATATTATATTATATTATATTATGATAGACGATTGTATGAAAATACGCTGGAGGGGAATTGTAACTGCTTATGGAATTTACGGCCCGGTGGATCCATGGGACTGCTTCTTGTGGCCTCGGTATAGGCAATTTAACAGTAGGCAAAGCCTCAGCATGTCATGCCCACCATGCCTGCGGCTTCTTTCTGTGTCGTCAGTGCAGTCTCTTCTTGGTACGCTAAAACAAAGCGAAGTCTTTACCCGTTTCTAAACTGTGGAAAGAAACTTAACACAAGCAATGCTCACGTAGCGTAAGACCTTTGTAGTTTAGTGCGTGTTTCAACACTTCAGGTTTGGTCTGGCACAGAGTAAGAATGTTTTGCGCGTTAAGTAATTGGCTCGTTAAAATAAACACGTGGTGGGCTACATCTGTCACGTGTTGAAGTCTGAACAAGAATAGGCCCTGCTTCAATACACAATTGCCCGAAAGGTCAAGTTAACAGATAAGACATCTTGTCAGAACGTATTTTGACACTGCAGCGCTCTCTGTAAATAACTTTACATGCATATACCGACACAGACTAATGACTTGGCTTCCTGCAGTGTTTCTTTTACATTTTTGACATCTGAATTTGTCAGATGTAGCTAAAGGCCAGCATGCCCCTGTGCGTCATGAAGCAGAAAACCATAAAGAAGTATGGTGGAATGGAGGTATAGCTGCACACGCTCGTAGTTTCAAAACTGGATAAGGGTATGCAGATTAACGCCCCCGGCCGCATTACCCCCGCAAAAAAAGAACCGCCGACCCCCACTGGATAGGAGGCCAGCCTGGCCCTAAAGCCGAGAGCGACGCCGGTGTGAGGAGCATCCCGTACCTTCCGGTTATCGAACCCCCAGCCTCTCGGTCATTTAGCCGTTAGCTTAGTCATCTACGGACGACTGACCCATCCCGAATTCAGTTGACAGGTGTAAGCTAACCTTAAAATGTCGTACCTTCGCCCCTGTTTGTAACAAACTAGCGTAGTTGGTATAGCGACTGGGCTATGGGCTGGCCGGTCCGGGGTTCGATTCCCGGAAGGAGTTGTCATGTTTCACGGGTTAGATTTACGTTGCTCACGTACCCTGCGAAGCACCTGTACGCAAATGCGTGTTCATGATGGCTTGATTTGCTGAGGAACATCGTGTCGTGCACTGATTGTGATGCCGAAGGGTGGATCATAATCCAGCAGCGTCTGAAACACCGAGGCGCACACGTTCCTCGTTATGATGAATACGTGACTTCAAGGTTCTGTTTCCTTCTTCTACTGCGCCAACTGCCATTTGTATCGCGCGCAGTTGACTAAAGTATCGTGGCGTCCTGTTAAAATAAATTTCTTTCTAGGAGGATTTGCCAGCAACACAGTGGCATTCATAATACCTTCAAGTGCAGCTGCTTCTAAAATTGTTGGGGAATTTATTGTTCCATCACACTCACATTTAATTCTTAAAATAATTTTCTAGGCACTTCGTTTTCATATTTAGAAGGTCCTGGGTTTAAATCTCGGTCCGTGGTCTGTTATCTTCATTTGGGTTTTCGTTGATTTCCTTACCCCTGAGACACATGTGTGAATTTTGTGTTAAGCCAGGCTACGGCTGCTTTCTGCGCCATTTCTCATTCCTTCACTCCTCGTTCCATATAAACGTACCAACTGAAGTAGTCGTCAAATGAACCCAGAACAACTAGGTAAATAACTCCGTACAGTGGGATTATTGTGGAGTAGCTGACAGTTTTTCAGCTACTCAACAATTGTCGTGTTTTATGGCATAAATTCCAGGCGTCAGTTCGCCCGGACGACTAAATTTTTTACAGTTACGCCAGATATTGGTGCATCCTCGGTTTCAAACTTGCTTCATTTCACCCTTCCGGCGCCTACGAATTTGAGGTGGCTTCTAGATTTTTGGAAACTTTGTGTACCCCTAGTTCATGTAGTCAGGAGTTGGAATCGTTTGTGTACGCGTGGTCAAGACTACGTAATCGTGTTCACTCTGTGGCTCCTGTCCTTAGCCAGATGTTACCACTCCGCGCCTTTCCTTCTATTTTAATATAATTTTCCGTCTCTGCCTAGATCTTGCAAGAGATTTTTACCGTTGAAGTTTCCTATCAAAATTGTGTACGCATTTAGCATAGAAAAAATTAAATAAAAACAATTTCTAAAACATTTATTTCTTAAGACACACATGTATAGCAAATACAATACCCTGACTGTGCAGGCTACGTCAGAATTAACCTCATTGTATATTTTCTTTCGTTACTGCATTTAAATAAAGACATAACATAACAATAGGAAAGTAATTTCTTGGATCAATTGGCTGCATTGTTACTAGAATTTGTTTTGAAGCCACTTTTTACGACACGTCATAAAGTAAAAAAACGATATTCCTTGAACATCACATAGTAAGATTAATTTTCTGGAATATTCTAATAGTAATACTGTCACACAAAGTGGCTTGAATTTGGCTGCTTTATCGACCTGAACAATTAAGTCTTGCGACACTGCATCTCATACCTCGAACATTTCTCCATAGATGACACGACAGTCGGTACGTTTACTTTGTCTTAGACAGCGTGCAGTGTCTATCGTAATACTGGTGTAATCCTCAAAAGCTTTCGGTCCACGCTACATTGTGTACCGTCACACAGCCCTGAGGACAAGTTAGGAACAGGTGTTGGACCCAAGAGAGGAACTTTGTATCTGCCAGAGCCACAGTCGCATGTCTTACAAGACCCTTGCTATTATTACACTGTGTCAGTCTCCAGCGCTGTATTGGCGTAACAGTGTTCTTCCTTGTTGTCATTGCCAGCTTCTTGCACAGCCCAGCTCTGCACCTCTCCTGATGCACAAAGCCCATACACCAGAGCCCCCAGTAGGTAGAGGCCACTCGCTATGTAGAAAACTATCTGCCACTCAGATGCACTCTGGTGACGAAAAACACATTTGTATATACACTTCATCGCTGAAGCGCGAAATTTATTTAACTTAAAAATTCTGATCCTACCCTCCAATAAAACTGTTTTCATCTCCCAACCGGTTAGTGATTGCTAAGGGAATAATCACCGAGCTCATTTTGGGACTCCTAAACACAGGAATGCACTTACTGTGTCAGATCACAAATGTGTACTTGTATTTATTCATGTATCAATCACACACAACAGCGGGCTAATTGTAAACGGTTACAAATTAGCTTGTCGTGTTTGTGATTGATACATGAGTAAATACACAGATAAAAACACTGATCGGTATGAACAGTTGTTTTAGTGTCAAAGGCGATAGTGCTTCAGTGTTAAAGCAAGTGGTGTACATTGTGGTTTAGCATGCCTATATATTGTGTGATCGTGAAGCCTCGTTAATGAGGGGGCCCTGGCCCACTAGAGGCTGTTGCGCCATGTGAAAAACAACATATTGTGTTTTATTGTTTAAGTGGGCGGTATATATTGTGTCTTATTAGAGCGGGTGGTACATGTGCTTTAGTGTTAAGGCAGGTGGTGTACATATTTTGCTTGAATAGGCCGTAGTTTCAGCAGTTGATATAACGTCATACAACATCGCAATAGCCATATAACAGTGCATGTTCCATTGTACCGTACCTCATTTTGCACAATGAAGCCAGTTACGAGTGGACTGACGATACCAGGCAGCGTGGCCACAGTGTTGGACAGGCCCATCAGTACGCCGGCGTGTTGTGGGGCGATGTCCAGGTGATTGACACTGAAAACATGAATACGTGTCATAACTAGTAATTGCAGTTTGTTACGCTTTGCTGTGGCGATAGTAGTATCAGTGCAGGGGTCACGCAAATTTGCAGTGATTTTTGGTATGACACACCGTCAACAGTTCGTAACGTTTGATCTCAACTTAATAACTCCTATCAACGTACAAAAATCCAGCCAAGGCGAAGCCACCCACGCCGACGGCGATTGACAGACAGGCCACAGCGCCAGCAGGAGTTAGGAGGAACGCCGCTAGCAGCATGAAGACCGTCTGGCTGAGATAGGCGACGCACGTGAACAGCTTCCTGACCTGCATTAGAAAGCATATCAGACACCAGGTGTGAGGTTAGGGCAGCTCACAATGTTTGGAAATGTGACAGTAATGTTATGTCTCCAGGCAGTCAGATGCCACTACAGCGAAGAACTGCTTCGAACCAAACGACTTTCAAAGACGTACATTCCACGTCGTAAGAATTACAGTGGAACCCGGTTATAACGACATCGATTTAAGCGACACCTCGTGTATAGCTTCAGATATTCTGAGGTACCAATTAATTCCTCACTGTTAACAATATTGTTATACTCCTCGGTTAGAAAGTGGCTCGTTTATAACGATACAAAATACTGAGGCCTCTGCACGACGTTGTAACCGAGTTCGACTACTTTATAAGCCCGAATATCATGTGAATTATTTTTTTTTCGGAAATGACCGCGTAGAACAGTAGGGAGTCGCCTTATAAGCGAGGCCTTACGCCATTTCCCAGTGACATGTCGCAGACACGCCATTTCGTAGTGAATATTGACCGATAAAGCATGGTATAACGCTTTTCTTTCTCGCTAGCCATTCCAGCGAAACCTTCGGTGTTAGTTACACTGTTGTGTACGTTGTTGCCTAATTCACAGCGTGAAGATTTACTGCATTTTCTGAGCTTCTTTCAGTGAATATCCCAAACGTGAACGAGGGAGTGGCCTTATGTTTGGGCTCATGCAGTAATGCAGATGATAGAACCGTCAAGGAGGCACATCACTTCAGCCATGTGGCTGCTCTACCTGAGTAGTGCTGAGGATGCCCCTGGCTCGTAGCCAGTCCGCCAAGCGTCCCGAGAACTGCAACACGACGGCCATCGTCAGGTAGGGCACGGCGGACATGAAGCCGGTCTTCTCCAGCTTGAAGTGCAGCACATCTGCGCAGCCAAACGCACAGATTAACCCTGCGAGGCTGCGTGACACTTGTCGTGTGAAAGACCGAACAGACTTTTTCCGTGCAACTTTTCGCTGTGAAAGCGCGGTGAAAAGTAGGACGGTTTTCTGGACCGCATCACAAGATTAATTCTAACGTATGGTGGCAACTTTGTGTGCCACTTACTTTGGCACTTCAAACTCTGCGTTCTGCTCGCACAGTGTGTGTATGTATGTGTGTATGTATGTATGTATGTATGTATGTATGTATGTATGTATGTATGTATGTATGTATGTATGTATGTATGTATGTATGTATGTATGTGTGTATGTATGTATGTATGTATGTGTATGTATGTATGTATGTATGTATGTATGTGTATGTATGTATGTATGTATGTATGTATGTATGTGTGTGTGTATGT
>BLKM01009918.1:0-23315 GCA_013340265.1 Coptotermes formosanus | reverse complement strand
TCTTCTTCTTCTTCTTCTTCTTCTTCTTCTTCTTCTTCTTCTTCTTCCCATTGGCAGTTTGGGTATCGTTGCCCGTTCTGCGACTACAGGAACTGATCTGTCCATCGGCGATGTGGTCTCCCCAAATCTCTGCGACAATGGGGCTTATGCTTCGGTAGTTTTCGGGGCAGGAGGTTAGCTGGCATTCTTAGAACATGTTTCATCCATTTAAATTGGTAATTTTGAACCTCCTGAACCATTTCATGTACCTGCCAACGATTTCTCAAATCTTCGCTTTTAATTCTGTCTCGCAAAGCTACTCCTGTTAGTGGGCGTATAATCCATACGCCCACTAACAGGAGTAACTTTACGAGTAACTTTCACTTGTGAACTGTTAATTCTGTTTCTGTCTGTTTGATGTAGCTTCCAGAATTCACTGTCATAAAGTAGGCCGGTTTTGCTATTACTTCGTGGAATCTAATTTGAAAGGTTTTCCTCATTTGTTTCCCAGAATTTCTTCTCAAAACCTCATTTAATTTATTATACTCCATCAAGTTTCTGTCAGTATCTTTCTGATGTTCAAACGGCGAAATATGACTTACTAAATATATAGAATCCATCCTTTGTTCAATTATTTTGTTATTAATTAATACTTTAACTATGTGCGGGGTTTTACCAGTTACTGCCGTTGATTTAGTTTTCTCTTCTGAAATTTCCATGTTATAATTCTTTAGGGTGTTTTGTAATTGAAAGACTGCCCGTTGCAGGTCATCTTCAATTTCAGTTATATTCTTTCTGCGAATATTACAGTACATAGTGTGGTATGAGCATCAATTTTTATCCCTGCTTGTTTTAGTGATTTCCATTCTTTGATTATCTTCTCTAGGTATAAAATAAACAAAAAGGGAGACAGCCCACAACCGTGCCCAATCCCTTGATTTGCTTCAAATGCTTCCGTGGTTTTTCCATGATCTAATTTAATTTTGATTGTTGTAATTTCATAAAGGCTTTGCATTGCATTTAATAATTTTTAGGTACTCCGTAGTTTTCCAAAAATTTTCCATAACTTTTGCCTATTGACTCGATCGTATGCTTTTTCGTAATCTAAAAACAGCATGTATAAGGGGCAGTTAAATTCTTTCCTCTTTTCCATCAATAGTTTGATTACAAATATGGCATCTATGCATGATCGTCCTTTCCTGAAGCCAAACTGCTCTTCTTCAATTTTTTCTTCCGCTATTATTTTTAATTTCTCCTTCAAAATTGCTGCATATATTTTGGAGGCTGTTGCTAAGAGTGAAATCCCCTATAGTCTGAGCATACGATTTTGTCTTCTGTTTTGTGTGTGGGTATCAGCAGTGAAGCTCTCCAATCACTTGATATTTTTCCTTGTGCCCACATATCGTTAAAAAGCCGTTCGAGCCCGATATAAAGTGCTTTATCACCACATTTCCACAGTTCCATTGGGATGTTGTCTATTCCACTAGCTTTTCTATTCTTCGTATTGTTTAATATTTTCATCACATCTGTGAAAGTGACAGCGTTGTACTCTTCTGTAGTGTAAGTTGTAGTTTTCGTTTCATTTCCATTGTGTAGTAGTTTTAAATAATGTTCTCTCCATTTCTCGTCTCTTATGCCGGTTATGGCCATTCTGTCTGTGCAGTCTTCCTGTAAGTGTCTGATCAATTTGAAACCTTAGCGCTGAGCCCGCGTAACATCTTTTTCCAAATTTTTAATGAACATTTCCCAGCTTTCATTTTGCAGTTTCCTTGACAGTTTTCTGACCACTGCTGTTTTGTGTTTATATTCTATTCTTTCTTCTGTCGTCCCTAACTTAAGCGATTTCAAATACGCAGCCGTTTCTCATTCACAGCATTTTGAATTTCTTCGTTCCAAATTTTCAGGCGTTTTCTGTTTTTAATTTTTTGTGCACCTAAACTTTCACGTGCAGCTTGCTTGACTGCTTCCCGGAGGTTAACCCAAAAAATTTCTACATCTCCTACTCTTGGTTTAATTTGTTCCTTAAGTCTGTTCTCGTATAATTTTCGTATACTTTTCTGCTCCAAAAGTTGGGCTTTCAACTTCTTCTCTTCCGCTTTCTTTTGGATTTTCTTCTGGAAGCATGGTTTTGGTGTCGTGATTTTACATAAAAATTAAAAACGGTCAGTACCTACTTCTGCTCCCTGTATACTCTTGTGTCTGTAGTATATGGCCATATCTTCTTATTAGCTATTACATAGTCAATTATGGATTTGGAACCGCGTTCGGCCCATGTGAACTTGTGAATATCCTTGTGCCTCAAAAATGAATTTATTATCCTCATTTTGTTGTATGCACAAGATTCCCATACATATTTCCCTTTATCATTTAGTTCCACTTCTCCATGAGGTCCAATTAAATCATCCATAGTTTCTGTGCCAGTGCTCGCATTTAAATCTCCAGAGATAATTACCGTGTCGTTTTTGTTAATTTGTCAATTACATGTTGTAGCTGGTTGTAAAACTGTTCTGTTTCCCTCTTGTGTCCAATTGTTGGGGCATATCCTCCTATTATTTTTAAGTTATCTCTAACCCTTCTTAGACGTAATGTTATTATTCTGTCACTCACGAACGAGTAAGAAATTATCCTATTTTTCCAACTGTCCTTCAGTAATATGCTAATTCCTGATTGGGTTCTTTGTGATTTTTCAATCCCTGAATATATCATTAAATTATTACCTAGTTCCAACGAACCTTCTCTTTCTTTTTTGTTTCTGATATGACGACGACGTCAATTTTGCGTTTTCCTAATTCTTGTATCACTTCTTCCAGTTTTCGACTAAGTCCCCTCACATTCCAAGTTGCCAGATTCCAGTATTCCTTCATCCATTCTTTATTGCTCTGTTTCATCATAGAGTTATCCATCCGGTTTTCACGTCCTGTCGCATTTTGAGTGCGTAATACTGTCCCCATTACAGGTTACCGGCCTGTAGCTGGGTAAGTCCAGTGGTGGGAGTGCCACCTCAATGCCTCATGGACTTGCATGCTTTTGTGTCGGGGTGTGCTCCCTTAACTGAGTGGGTCCAGTTTAGGCGCTGGACACTTGCATTTACCCTCTCCCTTCTGCTACAGTCATACACTGCATTGCCCAGGGGTCACGCCGTGGACGTGTGAGCAGAATTTGTCGACAGAGCAGCTGGTGTTGGTGCTATATCTTTTCTCAGAATTTGTGGACCTTACTTATAGACATTGCGAAATCGCTGAGACCTTATCGACCTTTGACCCCGACCGTACTTCTGCTCCCCCTAAATGCCTTCATGACACGGAGAGGGAGAGCCTTACCTTTACCTTCAGATGTTATGAAGACTCTGATATCTGTGGGGTGTTACTCCAGGAGCTTTACCCGGGCAGCAAGATGTGCAATGAATAATGTATGCTTTGTTGTTATCTTAACAAAGTAACTATTTCGGGGGTTTCCCAGTGTGAGGACAGTCGCCTACCCAGGCTTCTCGCGGACGTTTTGTATTTCTCTAATAAGAGAGGAATTCCAGGAAATGATAAGCAAATAAACTGATTTAAAACAGAAACTACTCATGGTACAGCAGCATTAAAATTTTGCGAACTTTCACTCTTGCAGAAATCTATTTACATTTTCGCGCTGTCGCTGTTAGTTTCCAATACAGAGTGTGACGGACGGACCTACCGATACCGAGACACTAGTCACTTCTGTGTGTGTTTTTGCTTGTTTCTCGCAATGAAATTTCTTGTTGTAGTGAAGGCCAGTGTCTGGTTCATCCCTCGATAGGACTGGATTTTGAATATTTCAGTTATATTTCAGATATTTGTGATTTGATTGTTATTACACCTGACTTTCTGAGACTGCACGTTGTTTCATTTGACTACTTTCAATTTGTTGCAGAAAGTGGACCTATTCTGTAGAATTATCACAACAATTTACCATGCTAAAATTTTATAATTTTTGTTTTATATGTTACTTGTTTATGGAAAAACTTTGTGCTTATTAAAACTGTTTTGACATTTAAAATCAGAAGTGAAACAGCCCGACGTCTGTCTGGAAACCTGTTATTCTAGCGTGTGATTTAAATACATTTTTGCCCATTTGTGTTTGTAAATATGTATTTATTGTCAAAGTGTTCGTTACAAGGAATGTACGGTTCCGAAATAAATCGTAACTGGAGCGTGTTGTTCTTGTTACAATATACGCAACAGGCGCTACGAGCCAATTCTGATGAGCAAAGTTATAACACCCGTATTTGAAACGGCAGACAAATGCATGTTGTATAAAACTCTGATAAGACCCCTACTAACGTATGGAAGTGAAAGTTGGCCCCTCTCAAAGAAGGATGAAATCTTCTCCAAACCTTCGAAAAAGAATTTTAAGATGGATCTATGTCCCAGATAATGAGGGTGGTATCCCGAGAATAAGATACAGTAATGAGCTTTATAAGCTCTACAGTGAATCGGACAGTCAGAGTCATCAAAATAGGAAGATTGAGGTGGCTGGGACACTTCTTCAGAATGCAAGAGCTGGACCCTTGCAGAAAGTTAACATTATACAAACCAGAAGGCACTCGACGTGTCGGTAAACTCAGGACAAGGTGGCTGGAGTCAGTTGAAACAGACCTAAGGAAGATGGGCATAAAGAATTGGAGGCGTAAGACACAGGACGGAGAGCAGTGGAGAATAATTTTGAAAGAGGCTAAGTTCCGCCAAGGACTGTAACGCCAGAAGAAGAAGAAGAAGAAGAAGAAGAAGAAGAAGAAGACGGAGAAGAAGAAGAAGAAGAAGAAGAAGAAGAAGAAGAAGAAGAAGAAAAGAAGACGGAGAAGAAGAAGAAGAAGAACCCTATAACATCAATCTTGCTATCTACTTCGGGCTCTTCTCACATTTTCTGTGTTTTGGAATCAAGAAACTGTTTCTTTCGGAAGAAACACCGCAAGAATGTTGCAAAACCTAACATGAGATTCGTGAATTATTTTATAAAATTCATCGGTTTATACGTTTAACTGTGCATAATTCAACTTAATTTAATGTAATTCAATTCAGTTATAGTTCATTAATGTGCAGAGTCAACAGGCAGATGGCCAATGACAGAAAGAGCACAACATACAAACACAAAAAACAACGGAAAATGAACAGGACACAAATGAAACAAATACAACGAAAAGAAAGAAACAAACAAAGAAAGAAATAAACGAATAAAAGGATACTTAAATAATTAATTAGGACACATTGTAATAATGAAGTAAAATAATAGCCCATCTAAGTGTGATAATTTGCCTTCTGAAAACAACAACAACAATAATAATAATGGCAGCACAAGCTCAAGCAATTAGTACAAACTATGTTAAAAATAAAATTTGGAGGACGAAGTTGACATTAAATGCCGGTTGTTTGCACAACATGAAGAAACTATTGACCACCTAAGTTCAGCATGCCCCATTTTGGTGAAAGATGAATATTTAATAAGATATGATAAAGTTGGTGCGCATTTACATTACTCAATATGCAAAGCCATAGGCATCGAAACGACAGATAAATGGTACACACACACACACACACACACACACACACACACACACACACACACAAACCAGTATGTGAACATGAAGATGTGACAGTGTTATGAAATCATGGGGTACATACAGACAGGGAAGCTACAGCAAATAGGCCAGATGTAATAATTAAAAACAAAAAAGAGAAAACATGCGTACTGATAGAAGTGGCAATACCAGCGGACAAAAACATGAAAAATGTAGAACATGAAATGTATGATTATACCTGTGGTAGTTGGAGCCACCGGAATAGTAAAAAGAAGTTTAAGGAAAAATTTAGAAGACATACCGGCAAAACATGCAATAGATGCGCTGCTATGCTTGGACAGCTATACTTTGAACATCACACATAACACGGAAAATACCGCGGTCTGAAACTTGAAACCTGAGCGGTGGGAATCACCGCTGATTCAAGAGAAGTACCAGGGCGAAATGTCCTGTGACAAGATAAAACATAATAATAATAATAATAATAATATTAAATGACCATGTAAGTCAAAAGTCGCCACAAAGAAGACGTGGCACGAACTGTTTACCACACCCAACAAAAAGTAGGACTATTCCTCCAGCACCTGGATTGCCCAGCCTGAAATATCATGCCTGCAGCCATTCCCTTCCAGTAGAGCCACTTCAATACGACTTATCTCATTAAACAAAACAAAGCAGCGTGTCGGGCGATGATTGCATATCTTAGAGCCACTTAGCGCACACAAATTCTGTAAAGCATTGCAGTGAAATCCGGCTTCTTGCCAAAACCACAACCATAAATCCAAACTACCCAATACGAATTGTAATCCGTCATACACTTAAAGATAGCTTCTGCATTTATCACAGTCTTTTCCTTTTTTCCTTTTTTATCCTCATATTTCAGAAGAAAGTATATTTCAGATAATCCCGAGGAAACAAGGAAAGTTATTAACCAGCGAAGATCTTCTTGAGAAGCTGCGGGTCATTCAACTGGTCAAAATTTTGAAGATTTCATAGAACCCAAGTTTTATTATTATGGTCATAACAGAGTACCTCAGAGTCAAGTCTATGTGTAAAAATGCTAATCGTTTAAGAAGAGTCACAAATATGGGCACCCTAAAAATCGCAAAATATTCTTGATCTTCCCATTGCTCTTCCTAAATGTCGCTGTCCCCTTGGTCGTTAATGAAATGACAACTGTCAAAGGCGTCTTTTTTCCGTTCTTTCCAAATGGCATTTCCGAATTTCTTTGTAGGCTGCTCACTCAATATCAATTTCAATATTATACTTTTAACTTATGCGAGGTCCCATTTGCCCCTTAATTTCAACTTTTCCAACTACAAATACTGCACCACAAACTTTTAGTTGAAGAAGTTAATTTTCCGAAGATGAATCAACAGTGAGGCCTTCCTTGACAACGAGCAAGAAGTCCCGTAAGCAAGACAGGAGCAGTGTAGTGTAATTTATGTTCAGTTAAAGTGGAATACTTGTCAGAGGGTTACTGTGTCAGAGGGTTAGTGTGTTACTCAGGATGTGCGTAAATGGTTTGTAGGCGCGTTCGTAAAATCGACTGTTAGCTTCGTCATATCAGTCCATCTGTCCGAACGGAACAACTCAGATGCCACTGGAAGGATTCTCATGAAATCTTATATTTGAGAATTTTCGAAAGTCTGCCGAGAAAATTCAACTTTCATTTAAATCTGACAAGAATAACGGGAACTTTGCATGGAGACGTACGCAAATTTATCATAATATCTCGCTGAATTCTTCTTAGAATGAGAAATGTTTCGGACAAAAGTTATAGAGAAAATCAAAACGCTTTTTACGTTCAATAACATTTCCACGAAAATCGTGGCATTTGTGAGATGTGGAAAAATAAAATAAGGTACAGCCGGACAGGCCACAGATGATTAATATGGTGCATGAGCTTTGCATGCTGGATAACAGGCTAAGACACACAAACACACACACACACACACACACACACACACACACACACACAGAATATGTAATAATTATTGCTTTTCTACGGCAACAGTGGTTACCCAAACGCGCTTCAATGTTACATTCATGTGTACATTGCTTCTCTTGTTAATTATTTCATACGATATTTCCCATAGCACGTTTAAAGGGCAGTTGAAACAGAGCACTTGGAATTTTGAACTCAGAACTCTTCAGCATAGCGGTCATTTTGCAGCATTATTTGGTATCTGTACTACACGTTCGGTTAACACAAAAGCTGCATGTAGCTTTTCTTTAAATGCGGAACTAAAAACAATGAAAAGCAGTCGGCGAAATCGTCGTTATGCTGCAAAGATGTCCGCTCTGCAGTGCTCAGTTCCGCTGTAAAATAACTCTCTGTACAAGGAGACGCTCCTATCTAATTTTTCAACAAGATGATTCCCTACCACACTTCTGTAATGAAGCGAAGCCGCACCTGGATGAACTTCCTGATTAATGGACTGGCTATAGAAGCCCTACGTTATGACCTCCACGATCACCAGGTTTCAGAAACATTAAGTTTTGTTGAAGGGTTTGTTAAGGATAATGTCCTTTTTTCTCCATTGGCCGAAGACACTGGAAGAGCTGAACAGACGGATCACAAAACCCTGTCCCAAATTTGCCACGGTATTCTGCAGAAGGTGTGGCGGAACGCTGAATATCGATTTGACTTTGCTCGAGCCAGTTGTGGCACTGACATTGAACTTTACTGGGTAACCACAGTACTTTCTGAGATGATCTCTTGCATAGTTTATATTTCTTACCCATGCATTAAGCCGATCCCAGTGGCCGTGCCGTCTAGACTACGGGCCTAAGGCCGATCGCTTACTGGGAATATGGGTTCGAATCCCGCCGGAGGCCTGGATGTCTGTCTCTTGCGAGTCTTGTGTGTTGTCAGGTAGAAGTCTCTACGCTGGGCTGATCACTCGTCCAGAGGAGCCCTACCGTGCGTGGCGTGTCTGAATGTGATCGTGAAGCCCAGTAATGAGGAGGCCGTGGCCCAGAGAGGTGTTTTCTGTACCTTAAACGTGCTGTCAGTAATAAAACATTAAATCGCGTAGGTCTTTAATGATATCCTTTATGCACCTTCATTAATATTCGAAGGCTCTTTATCAACAACAAGCATAATGGAAGCCAACAGAATGTTCTGCTTCGTGTGTGGGAGATCTCAGATTCAGATCTCTGCCTAGTTTTTGTAACCCAGGTTATGCGTGGTGTTACTCAGTCAGTACAAGAAAATAGGTGTATGGAACATCACACTAAGGCACAAACACTCTGTCCGGTGTTTTTATCCAGTTATTTATTTGTTGTTCTTTCGTGGTGTACCCGAATGTTTGTGCTTTATAGTAGGTGCATGGTTTCACCAACAGTTGGTGCTGGTTGGGTTATTACTACCTCACATCTTAATTTACTGGATAATCTTATTTTGTTGGTTTTTCAGGTCCTGTAATCTGCATTTTATTTCATTACAATTTTGGACCGAGAACTGTATACATCATCTTTGTATTTAGAGGTGTGGATTTGTTGTCTCTTACATATGAATTTGTAGGTTTTTGTTTCCTTTTAGATTGTTATTTGTTCTAAAGTTTGTATTTCATCTGAAGATGAAAGCAGTCTGCTCCTGAAATATCGTTTTTCTATACTAATGACGATGGGAAAAATCCAAACACATTAGTCATGTTTCATTATTTATTGGTAATCCCTATTTGATGCCATATTGGCTGAGCTGGTAAGCTACTGACAGCATCCTTGCATATTCCGTAAACAAGTAGGTGAGTAGGAATCCAGGTTTTACAGTGCTTCGTAAACTTAGGGGAAAAAGAGGTTTAGGAAGGCCAAAGAAAATTTGGCATCAAAACTTAGCAGGTTTCGTTTTGTGACAAGTTGTTGCTGTTTGTTTGTTGATATTGGTGATGATGCTAATCATGATAATGGTCGTGTTAATGGAGTTTTTTTTATTATATTTTCCTTGAGTGTCTAGAGTAACTTTGTTATGCCTGTTCAATTGAATCTTATTTCGCCATGTGGCTCTATATCCTGTCTTCAGGCAATCCATATATTCTGTTTACTTCATTAAGTGCAGGCCAAATACTTAGGTACGTTCTCGAAGCTCCACATTTTATCTAAATACCACATAACCTACTGAACAGGTTTTTTGTTACTTCTTACCTTTTGGTACAATTTAATCAAGCAGTAAGCTTAATATTCTTAAATTCTTTGTTATGGACATTTTGGTGCTGCATGAAAATCCACAGTTAGAGAATGGAATCAGATTTTCATAATTGCTGTGTGAGTAAAACTTCCAGAGACATATTCTGTGTACTCTGTTCGCTGTTTTAAAGTGGATCCATAAGAAGATGAGAATGTAACATCGACCCAGTTTCTTGGTGTGTGGACTGTTGGACATAACAAATTATCGGCCACTGGTCCGTCATTAAGCTGATATTGTTTTTGATATTTTCCATCGTACAAGTAACAGAAAGTTAAATGTAACAGTAGAGTTGTTCGTGTGCATTATATGAGCTTCGGTGGGGTGAAAAGTTTGGTTACCCTAGGTATGCGCTGGACAGTTGGCTATGTGGGGGTTACAGCTGGTGATACAGTTGTCAGGGCTGTAACCTTTGCGGGCCTGGTAGTAGATTAGTCACTGTACCGACTGAGCTGTCCCGGCTGCTGGGGGGAAACAGGACAGCGGTTGCTTCGATGTATGTTCTAATAGGTTACATGATTATCTGGAAATTTATCATTACGCAATTCGTTTCGTTTCCAAAATGTGTACAGCTGCTGAGGAATCCTCTTATGATCGTTATTTTTTAAGGCTTCACGTTTCTCTTTCTGCCAAGTGAAACCCAATTTCAAGCAGTGCATGCGAATTAATATCGTTCCGGTGTCGCGAATATGCCCCATATATTTTGTGGTCTCTATAGTCGTCGTCGTCGGCGTCGTCGTCGTCGTCGTCATCATCATCATCATCATCATCATCATCATCTTTATTAATACAGTAGGTTTAGTTCGCTGCATCACGATCTACTGAACTACTGATTGGCCTTTTCAAGGCAGATATTTTAGAAGGCTTATGATTCGGCACTGTTGGAAATCTCCTTTTTTAGTAATTCCGTCTCAAAAATTGTTTTTTAAAAAACAAAGTGAAAGTAAGAAATTGATAACCGTCAAGTTTAAGAAACTGACAGTGCTGCCTCAAGCAGAGACCAAGAAATGGTAACATACTTCATGTAATCCTCTTGTTCTCCGCCCGAGGCAACACTGTCGATTTCAAAGTTTTGTTTCTTATTTGCAAGCGATCTGAAGCTTTGTTTTTTATTTACATATTGCTTTTAATCCGTTGACCTCTGAAAGGAATTTCCCAGCATCAAGCATCAGTAAGTACAATTTTTAATGTTTACTAAAATTAGACGCTGTAACTTTTGTCGATTAAATATTTTTACTGTTTATCTCTTCTAATGTTTCTCACGGGTACAACTAGTACTTTAAATCTCAGTTTTTACCTGTTACAGATTGTACTGTGTTTCCGCTACCAAGACGAACCGGCCACGTCATGCGAAAAAATAATCAGTGTTTATTTTTAGAATCTCATAAACTCGTAGATAAATTTTGTGGAAAAATTCAGGCAATCCGAACACTACATCGTGTTACTTAGTACAGTGCTTATCCACCTTATCTGACGTGTTATTGCACTCTTTCATTACAACTGAATATCCTGTTTAATTTGTAGTGTGAAACACTAATAACGTGAGGTAGATATCTGCAGCTCGTCTACCGCCAGCAGTATTAGGGGCTGCCGTCCAAGGGCACATTCATAATATTGACAGGGGAGTAGAGTCTTAGCATTTATTGGCTGTTGCAATGGAGATGTGAGAACCTTCTGCTCGCTGATAGTATTTTTTAATTTGTCCTCAGTATTTCCGTCCTTATGTGCACTGCTAGTGTAGAGTCCTCTAAATGCAAAAAAAGTTTGTATACGTAGATAGTGCATAATATAATGTAAACTCGAGAAGCAATTTGATGTACAAATAATGTTTGTCTCAGTGTAAACACAATCAGAATACGTGCTGCCGGAATAAATAATTGTGTAAGGTTAAATCATTCTGGCCATACTGCTTCAAAGACAGCTAAAACTTTTATTTATTACCATTTATAAATGAACAAAATAAACGGTTAAATTTCAACTAAACGTCCGCTCTAAGAAGTGGTATTTTTGCTAAGAACGAGTAAACTTTACTAAACCACTCCTAATAAACGTCGCGATTCTGATACATATTTGGGAGATCCTGGTTTCGAATCTAGGTCTGCATTCTTCAATAGTTAAGAAGGCGAGGTCTACGAAGCTTTTTGGCCGAAAAATTTGGATGTGGTCTTTCAGCCAATCAGTCGCCTGGATTATGTCACGTGACACCGCCAAGCCACTCACAGATTATATGCCCACTCATTTTAGGAGGCGTGGAGACGGCCTCTGATAGGCTGGGCGGTGTCGCGTCGCCTACATCCAGAAGACTGGCTGAACCACTTTCGTTTTCCCTCCAAAAGCCGGTGTAGGATTTCGCAAGCTCCCCACTCTCTTCCCTAGAATTTGCGTGGGTTTCTTCTTCCCTTCATGAAATGCCGGTCTGATACTTAGAATTTGACCACTGCTGCTGTCTTCCACACTGCCCTGGTTACATTATTATGTGATAATCATTTCATAAGAGGCTGTGTCCTTTGAACAACTGACAGCGTTGTTAATTACTCATAAACACATAGAAAGAGATCGTTCTTGACGTTCTACGAAATACCTCTGACTAACTCCATGGAACAGAGTTACCTTGAGAAGCTAACAAGTTCTCAGTTAGTCAAAACACTTTCTCGAATTTATGGAACCCGAAATTTCACAAGCGTCCACGACTTCCTCCTTATTATGAGCCAAATAAATCCACTGCACACCTTCTTTTTCTGTTTCTTTAATTACCTTCTACACTTGCGCCTTAAAGCGGCACCTTTTCTTCAGCTTTCTCGACCAGAACCCTGTTAGGCGTTTCTCGTGTTCCTCATGTCCACCACTTACCCCTTCCATCCCTTCTGCCTGGTTTCTCACACCCTCAAAACAGTTCGTGAGAACTAAATATCATGATGATCCCCCTAAACTTCTCATTAAGGAAGTTCTTACAGCCTCCTATTACATCGTCCCTCTTAGGCGCAAATATTTTCTCTATATCCTCTTACTGAACACCATCAGCCTGTAACATATAGAATTTCTTTCAATGTAACACTTGTTAAACTACATGTTTGGATGCAATAAGCATTGCAGCACGTAGAATACAAATTTGGATTTGTGAGAATAAAAAAAGTGTGTATCTTGGCTCTTTGTCCTTTATGTGGAAGTCTGAGGCCACTGTTTGAAATGAATCAGTTTAAGACTCTCAGCATATCCTTCATTTATAAAACCAACTAAATGCACATGTGATATAGACAATGCTACCGTCTTTCGTTGCTCCTACATATTTCGGCCTATAATTTTGCCATCATGAGGGAGTCCACACACACCAATCCAAAACTTGCTAAGATTTAATATATTACAACATTAATACTCATTATATGTAGCATTCCGCGGCTAGGTTCGTGGTGCAAGATGGCCACTATACATGTCCATGCACATTACTGAACCTTATGTATGTATAGCAACCAACTTGCACCATGAACCTGGCTGCGGAATGCTACATATGAGTATTAGTAACGTGATGTGTTATATCTTAGCAAGTTTCAGATTGGTGTATGCGGACGCCCTGATGATGCCAAATTGTATGCCGAAATTTGTAGGAGTAAAGAAAGATTGTAATATTGTGTATTATTTTTCATATACACATGTAGTTGGTTTTGTGAATGAAAAATTTAAAGAAAGTAGACGGAATAAATAATTTCGCGACACCCTCAGCCTCCGTTCTTTTTTGAATGTGAGGAACGAAGTTTCAGGTTCATAATAACATGCGGAGAGTTGGATTTTCGTATATCAGTCCAGACTATCATGAGTAGTAAACAAGAAGAACAAAGATTCAGCACGCATTTGTACCATTCATTCTTCGAAAATAATATGTTGTTAATTTATGAAAATATGATTTCTTGGTATTGTTTTCAGCCACTGAATTTACCATGAGCCTATTTTTGAAGGTTTTATTAACTATATTCTATGTTGCGATCGTGTCCTGCGTTCTGTTGAAGAGAAATGAACACATTCGTCGGTTTCTACCATAGGTACAGCCAGAGCAAGCTCTTTACTAACGACTAGAAAAGCTTCTGTTTCAGTTGATACTACGCGTGTATTCATCTGTGCTGTGTATTACGTGAGACGACATGTCGCGGTTCGTTTTTCCTTTTTTTGCGAAACTTGTACGTATTTACAGGCGTTGTAATTCCCCTCTCTTCCCCTCCCTTGCCGAGCCTACCAGCCTACCGCCTGTTCCTTATTTCACTCTCGTTTGAACTTCCGAGTTGTCTATATCATCTATATCCTGTTTCGGACCATGCACCTCGATTTGTTTTGGCGACGACGAGTTGTCTATATCATCTATATCCTCTTTCGGACTAACTAACTAACTCCATGGAGCAGAGGCCTTCTTGAGAAGCTAACAGTTTCTCAGCTATTCAAGAAATTCCCTGCATTTTATGGAACCCGAAGGTTCATTACCGCATTCACAAGAGCCCGCCACCCGTCCCTATTCTGAGCCAGCTGAATCCAGTTCATGCCCCCACATCCCACTTCCCGAATATCCATCTTAATATTATCCTCCCATCTACGCCTGGGTCTCCCAAGTGGTCGCCTTCCCTCGGGTCTCCCCACCAAAATCCGGTATGCACCTCTCTCCTCCCACATACGTGCCACATGCCCCGCCCATCTCAGTCTTCTCGGTTTGATTACCCGAATAATATTTGGTGATGAGTACAGGTCGTTAAGTTCCTCGTTATGTAGTTTTCTCCAATCCCCTGTCGCCTCGTTCCTCTTAGGCCCAAATATCCTCCTCAGCACCCTATTCCCGAACACCCTCAGTTTTTGTTCCTCCCTCAGTGTGAGAGACCAAGTTTCACACCCATACAAAACAACAGGTAAAACTACAGTTGTCTATACCTTAATCTTTGTGGTTTTGGATAGCAACCTGGAAGATAAAAGATTCTGCACTGAATGGTAACAAGTATTCCCCGACTTCAATCTGTTCTTAATTTCTTCATGAATGGAGTTTCGATTCGTTAGGGTTGTGTTCAAATATTTGAAATCTTCCACCCTTGCAAAGGATTTATTATCTATTTTTATGTTGTGATTGTGTCCTGCATTCTGATTTCGAGACATGACCATGTACTTAGTTTTGACAGCAGTTACTTCTAGACCAATCTCCTCACTAGCAATCATTAAATCTTCTGCATTTTTCTTTATACTATGTATGCTTCCACCCAATATATTAACATCATCAGCATAAACCAGAAACTGATGTGTACCATTCAATTTCAAGCCCTCCTGGTTTGCCTGAACCCTCCTAATGGCATATTCTAAAGCAAAGTTGAAAAGTAATGGCGACAGAGCATCTCCTTGTTTCAAGCCATTCTTAATAGGAAACGTGTCAGACAGACTTTTGCCTACCCGAACTCTGCTACACGTTTCACTTAGGCACATTTTTATTAACCTTAGTAGCTTCCTGGGGATACCGAACTCAATGAGAATATTATACAAGACCTCCCTCCTAAATGAATCATAGGCTTTCTTGAAGTCTATAAATAGCTGATGCACTGCCTCATTGTATTCCCATTTTTTCTCAAGTATTTGACGAATGTTGAATATATGATCAGTAGTTGACCTGTTACGTCGAAATCCACACTGATGATCCCCAATAATTTCCTCTGCATATGGAGTTAACATTGACAAAAGAATGTTGGATAAAATTTTGTATATAGTCGACAAAAGTGATATGCCTCGATAGTTACTACGATCTGTTTTATCACCCTTCTTATAAATAGGCACAATGACCGACTCCTTCCATTCCTCAGGCAATTCCTCCTTATTCCAAAGAGAAATAATAAGTTTATGGATTTCAGACCGAATAATCCTACCCCCTGCTTTAATCAATTCTGCTGGAATCTGATCAGTACCTGGTGATTTGTGACTTTTTAGCTTTTCAATAGCCATCTCAACCTCAAAGGCACTGGGCTCAGGTACTAGTGGCTCTGCTGTGTGTACTTCAGTCTGCCTAACATCATTAACCCCGTGTATATTCAACAGCTGGGAGAAATGATTCCTCCACCTAGCCAAAATACTGTGGGAGTCTGCAACCAGGTCACCCTTCTCATCCTTTACTACATTAATTCTAGGTTGGTACCCCCTCTTAAACTCATTGATACCCCTATACAAGTCTCTTATATTCTTGTTCTTACTGTTCGTTTCAATTTCATTAATTTTAGCTTTCAGATATTCCTTCTTTTTGTTCCTGGAATGTCTACTAGCTTCACGTCTTACGTTGTGCAGATTATCTCCATTATTTTGGTTTGGATTCTGTAACCACTGAATTTTAGCCTGCTTCCTTTTATCTAAAAATTCTGCACATTCTGCATCAAACCATGGTTTATGCTGCTTCCGTTTGTGAAGACCTAGACTCTCTTGAGCTGAGATTTTGATATTCTCTTTAATGTTTTCCCAAGCCCTATTTATGTCCTCACTAACATTTAAGTTTTCCAAAGCTGCAAACCTGTTTGAGATCTTAAGCTGATACTGTTTCCTAACCTCTAGTTCACTTAGCTTCTTGAGATTAAATCTCTCGGCATCAAATTTCTGTGCTGCTTGCTTACTTACTGCCAGTCTTTCCCTAACTTTCGCAACCACCAGATAGTGATCAGTATCACAGTCAGCTCCCTGAAAGATCGCACATCGAGTATACTGGAATGCCGTCTCCTATCTATCAATATGTGATCGATCTGATTGTGAGTCTTCCCATCAGGAGAGGTCCAGGTGTATTTATGAATGTTTCGGTGCGGAAACATAGTGCTCTTAACAACTAGATTCTTTGATGTGGCAAAGTTTACTACTCTAACACCATTATCGTTGCTATCCTGATGTAAACTCTCATTCCTAATAGTCGGTTTGAAAATATCCTCTCTCCCCACTTTTGCATTAAAATCTCCTAACAGAATTTTCATATGGTACTTAGGAAAGTGATAAAAAACCCCTTCTAATTCCTCATAGAAGCTATCCTTTGAATCATCACCTTTCTCTTCTGTTGGTGCATGCACATTCAGAACAATGATATTACACCAGCGTCCTCTCAGCACTATGTATGACATCCTAGCACTAACAAACTCCACTCTTTTGATTGCTGATACTATTCTCTGGTGCACAAAAGAACCTGTTCCCACTTGATGATTTTCCTGCCCTTTGCCATAGAAAAAAGTATACTCCCCGGCTCTTACAGTCCCTTCTTTGTCCCACCTGACCTCCTGTACACCCACTAAATCTAACTTATACTTAGCTAATTCCCTGGCCACTGTCATAAGCGACCCTGACCTATACATGCTCCTCACATTCCATGTTCCAAAACTCATATCCTTTTTCCGTAGCTGGGGTCGTACCAAAGAATCGGTCCAGGTCCGAGTCTTTGTAGGCTGTTTCGTAACATCATAATTTTTTACGGTGAGGAGTTGTTAGCACCTCGCCCAACCCTCAAGCTGGAGGACCACCCCTTGTCGGCTGTCCGCGACTGCTTATTCAATGTATTCGCAGCTACCCTCCATAACTGGAGGCCGTTCCTCGATCCGCAACCTGAGGACGCGCCATGCCGTGGTGACAGGGACCCACATAACACGGACTACGCCCCTCGATTTGGTTTGGCGACGATAGGCAGACAGACCTGTGTCCCCGTGCTAGCAGCGTGGATGTTTGTAAGATACATTTTTATTGGGTTTATTTTTAAGTTTGAGTTATGGAGATTAATATACGAGTTCAGTGCTTTTACCAAGACATCAGGCAGGTCATCTTGTTCGTGTCGGGTGCTGGAAGTAAGGAAAGGAACCAGCTAATGAGGTATTATGTAAACTGAATCGTTGGTTGTCACCTTATAGGGGAGACCAGGTTTAGTTGGCTACACGGGTAAGTTGGCATAACGTTAATATCTCGCCTCTCCTTTGTAAGAGCGCAGCACCTGTGGGGCAGTACGAAGAGCTACATCTTTCATTGGAGGGAAGTTAGTTGGCAATGTGCTGACAGCTGTATCGGAAGCAAATTTTATTGTATGTGTTTTGCACAACGCCGAGTATTTTTACAACAGTTTGGTAAATACGTATTATTGAGAAGGCTGCTAGGGATTTATCTGAACTAAAAGTGTGTAATTACGTAGTATATATGTGGCAATATGGCAGAAATAACAGCATTCCTTGTGCATTTAATCTCAGAGGAAACTAACCTCAAAACTGAAAGTTCCTGTTGGGTCTAGTTGGCACACTTGCTATGGGGCAAGTTGGCTCAGCGTGCCACTTTACACCGCGGTCAACAGTGCAGTATTCTGTACGCTTCTTATTACTTTCATCATTTCAATGTTGTTTAAGGAAATATAATTATGCCAGGGTCGTGCAAAAGGAAATCTGAAATGGCAAACATTGCCCCAGATACAGTTCTTCGAGCCGTTAGGACAGCCAGAATAGAAAACAGGTCGATTGGAAGTTAGCAAGAGATTTAGGAATCCCGTTTTTCTCTCCAACGAGATATTGCAGCAGAGCTTTTGGGGATATACGAGGAATTTCACAGAAACCGACCTTCAGTATTGAGTACAAGAAAACTCGCCAGTTGAGTTCACGTGTGTTTCTGCTGTATGGTATAAGTGAACAGGGAAATAAATCAAAAATGCTCAGTAGTTCTATTTTTGATAAATGGGTCGTTACATAAAGTAAAATGTTCTTATATCTTCACCATATTTCTCATTAATTTTTAAA
The DNA here is from genome assembly GCA_013340265.1 of Coptotermes formosanus. Taxonomy (NCBI): domain Eukaryota; kingdom Metazoa; phylum Arthropoda; class Insecta; order Blattodea; family Rhinotermitidae; genus Coptotermes; species Coptotermes formosanus. The sequence goes on along the minus strand of BLKM01009918.1, from coordinate 4,861 downwards.
AATAGGATAAGTGTAATTTCTGCGCGTTTGTTCACCTGATGGTATTAAGAAAACTCAGAGAAATCATTTTAAATGGCATCAGCCATCCACTATGCCTTGTCTGCAAGGGAGGTGAGAAAGTTCTCATTTGAGTACGCAATGGCGTTAAATATAAATATCCTCGAAGGTTGGAGGGGTACAAAAATGGCAGACACAGAATGGTTTGCGAAGCTCTTGAAAATGCATAAGACTGATTCACTGCGCAAACCTGAGGCAACAAACATCAGTAGAGCTTAATAAGACTGATGTTAATGCTTTTCTTTCATAAATCTGAAAGAAGTGTTTGGTCGTCTGCGGCTTGGTTCGGGCGACATATGGATATGGACGAAACGGGTATAAAAACGGTGCAGATATATGACACAGTTATTGCGCGCCGTGGTTGCGGATACATAGAGACACTGATGTCCGCTGAACCTGGAAAATTAGCAGCTTCAGCCCTGGTCGTTTCAGCGGCAGGAAACACAGTGCCGCCATGTTCTATTTTCCCTAGGGTGAAATTTCTTGCCCATTTCTTGAATGGTGTTTCTGCAGAGATTCAAGGTGATGGTAGTCGTCCTGGATGGATGCAGGCGAAATTATTTGTGAAGTCTGTGAAACATTTTTTTTCCCCAATGTGAAACCTTAAAGAGAATGACCAGTAGTTCTCCTTTGGAGAGTCATGATTCGCATTTGTCAGTTGTTGCACTCGATTGCTCTAAGGAAGACGGCGTGACAGCTCTCTTCTTCCTACCTCATTTTAGTCACAAGCTGCAACCCTTTGATAGGAGTGTCTATGGGCTACTAAACCTATGTCAGTCGTGCATGTGAAGCATGGATCAAAAACCATGCAGGAAAAACGATGACGATTTACGATTGACCTGAAATTATCAACATGTCTCTCAACTTTACAGCTACTCCTGCAAATATCAAGGCTGGATACCTGGCCACTGGGATTTTTCCCTACAACAGAGATATCTTTGTTGATGAGGAGTTTCTGTTCTCCTATGTAAGACAGACAAGCTCCAGCCACAGACACTGCAGCATCGAGCTGCAGCAACGGAAACATTAAACATAATGAGTCTGCAGGCCAGAACCTTCAAGAATTAATTCTCCCGAAGCAGGTCCTTCCAAAAGAACACATGCCAAAACAAATTCTTCCTCAAGCACGTCCTTGACTCCTGAACTTTTCCGTCCTTTTCCTAAAAGCAAACGCTACTAGAAACAAAACATGTATAGCAATCCTGACTGATACGCCGGTGAAAGCAGCCTTCCGAGATGCGCGGAAATCGAGACAAGTGACAAAAGGAAAAAGAACATCAGAAGTGAAGCAAGAGGCGCCTTTTGATAACCCTGAAAGAGATTCTAAGAAGAAGTGGAAAATAGTGAGGAAAATTCAGGCAGACTGTTCAGACGAAAGTGGTGGGGAAACATTTTGTTTGGTTTCCATGGACACATACTGCAATATGTAGCGGGGGGAAATATGGGTTCAATGTACCTAGTGCCAAATGTGGGCCCTTGAAAAATGAACTTCTGGCGTTTCCTGGGGATATATTTGTCCCAACTGCAAGTCGGATGTATCAGATGAAAATTTCTGAAGTTTTGTGGACATATATATCTCTACCGCGTTTCATTTTCCAATGTAATTCGTAATGTTTGTCCTTAGTTTTGTACGGAATGTAAACCAGTTTCATTATGTCGTTAACAGTTAAATATTTTAGTGTCATTCATGCTGCCCTGGAATATTTTTGACAATAATAATAAATCAGGCTATACTATGTGCCAACCTACACCACCATATGTGCCACCCTACCCCATATGTGGGGCAAGTTGGCACACGTGCAGAGGTTAGAAGAAGTTCATTTTTCTTGAATTAGTTTTTGATATAACTTCTTCATTACATTTTCTTGCGTAGTCTAAGAATGACACATGCCACCAATACCATTTTCTTTTTTGTATCATTTATAAGAAAATTGTAAAAAATTAAGAAGTGAAGAATGTGCCAACTAAACCCGGTCTCCCTTACACTTATTTAGCTAATTATTAAATTTTTTACATTGAACACCTATGGGTTATGTTATATCAGGCTTCCGGCGCAATGTAGATGACATCTGCGGTCTTCTGGGATATTACGCAGCGTTGAATGGTAATTCTGTACCGACGCTTCGGGACAATATATCGGTCCCATATTCAAGTGTCAAGAAGTCTGACCGTTGAAGATGGGACCGACATGTTGCCCAGAAACGTCGGTACAGAACTACCATTCAGCGGTTCGTAATATCGCAGAAGAGCATAGATCTCACACATGTGTCGTGTTTTTGTCCTTACATCCCTGACAAGACTTCCATAGGCGGTGATGCACACGTAATAAATTTTCAAAAATGTAGAATATATGTCCTGTTTTGTACAGTCCCTTCTCGTTATTTCAGACATTCCTAACGACATGATGTTTTTAAATCATATGTTGTTTAAAGTTGGAACGTGTTTTATGAAACATCCGCATCTTCTTGCTAATACAAAATTAAGTTAGAAATGTCTCAATTTAAGTCTCTTTAAACTTAGTATTTTATTTTCATGACGAATTTTCGCTACTGCAGGCAAACCATACTTTCAATTCCACCGCTGCCTACAAAATCGGTTCTAGCATTCGTCGCCTGTCTATTTGCTTTCAGTACTTCTTTCTTTATCCTCTTAACATTTTCTTTCAGCCCTTTAAAAAAGATCGTATTTTCCTGTACTGCGTGTTTAGATGTTTCGTATAATACTCAACATACACAACGATTTTTTCCTTAAGAAGTGTCAACCGGTAGGAGTTGTAATGGACAGTCTGATTCTTTCACTTTTCTGGGATATTACACAGCGTATGTTTGTGTTTGTTAACCTACGTTTCGGGACGGCCTGTCGGTTCCATCTTTAAGGGCAAAACCTAGCAATATACGCTGCATAATATCCGAGAACAGCGAAGGCCTCAGCTATATGTCGGCGGAAGCCTGATATCTCGCGAATATTTAAGTGTTTACTGTGAAGTAGGAAGCTAGTATTTATTAGAATATTTTCCTACATAAAAATGAAGGAAATCGAATTTTGAAGTCGGTGTGTTTTTTGTGCCTTTCCGTCCCCAGATTTCAACTTTTCAATCATGTGCCTCATTTTATTGAAACATACATACAGCAGGATTCCATCCACAGAATTCCAGTCATTTTGCACGACAACTTTCAGCGTCTGTCTCATAAACTCTACAGCCCTCCTACCTCAGTCAGATGTCTGCAACTGCTACTTAAGCTGACGAAAACTGACACCACTATCACTCCGAATACAGAAACACACTGACATAAACTCTCATGGCTTCGCGCATTCTACCGGCTTCTGACATCAGACTAGGCTTGCTGACGTCACTTGCGCCTGAAGCTGCAGATTTTGTGGAATTAATCCTACTATTCATACTACAAAAACAGTGTTTGTAAGGCAAAAATAATAAATATTTTGAGACGATGCTATTCTTTGGGATAATGTCCGACGTTACAGAATTTGTATACATAAAATAAATAATAATAATAATAATAATAGGCACACAGAAGTAGAAATCCAAGCAGTATGGAAATGGACTTTGAGTTCTGTCGGAACTGCTTGTTTCATATTTCTTCGAAGAAACTTATGCTTTAAAAGTTTAGTTAATTCTGCACAAGTTTCAGTCACTTGTATTCGTTTAATAAATAAATAATAAATTTATGCCGACTGTTTGTACTGTATGTGCGTATTTATGTTCTTTACTGTTGTTTATACGCGCATTATTTTAGGCCACAGTTTTATAACAATTGCCTTTCAAATTCATTACCTTGAAAGACGTTCCTCTTACTGGAGGATATTTAAGAAAGGACAGTTTCCATAAGACAAGAGTAAGGATATATTTTTAATCAAAACATTAAAACAATGCATATGTACGGGATAACAATCCATTACATGCTAAATTATAGAACAGCATTTCTTGCTATAATACTCTTTTGAGAGATGAAATAGAGTCATATGTAAGGTACGCGTAGAATAGGGACATTTTGTGGGCCTGATATTTTTCTAAACAAAATTCTAACGTGCATCTACGAATAGAAAATATCTTCAGATTCTGCGTACGTGGTTTAGTATGGAACAAGTATGTGTGGACGGACTCTTTCAATTGATTTTCTTTATGTGAGATGTCTCCTGTGCTTTAGTTCGGGCAACTCTACAGCGCTGAGCCAGCAGACAGAAATTTCTGTGGATTTTGGTAAGCGAACACCAACTGTTTTCATTCATAATACAGCCCATATGTAGAATAATCTGTGAACTGTGATATCCGAACAACAGCCATTTTCATGCATAATAAAACTCAGTATACAGAATATTCTAAGGGCTGTGTTATGCATACGAAACTTGCTTAGACTATTAGAATTTTAGGATGTGAGCACTAGCAATTGTCCCTCATAACACAACTCAGTGCGTAGAATGTTCTGAGGACTGAAATGCAGACACCAGCCGCGTAGACTATAAGAGGGGTTGTGAGATGAGAACACCCCCTATTTCACGCGTTAATTAGCTCAGGACGTAATATATTCTGACTGTGCATGAGATAGCCCAGCACGTACAAAGTTTTATGTACTGCTGTATGCGAACACCAGCTGTTTTCAGGCGTAAGGCAGCCCAGGACGTACAACGTTTTACGTACCCTTGCATGCGAATATTAGCTGTTTTAATGCACCATACATCCAGACAGTAGACTACACAAAGTACTTGAAAGCGAAAAGCAGGTCTTTTCATGCGTAAGGCAGCCCAGCATGTAGAGCTTCTCATGTGCTGCTGTATGCGAACACCA
>BLKM01009909.1:370843-538894 GCA_013340265.1 Coptotermes formosanus | reverse complement strand
TGTGTGTGTGTGTGTGTGTGTGTGTGTGTGTGTGTGTGTGTGTGTCTGTATGCTGTACCACAGCGACGTACCGTAGCTCAAGAGAGTTTATTAGCCAACAGTATGACGGGCCCACTTCTGACATTAGGGGTGCTGAAAACTCTACCCACGTGCTGCCCACATTCTGCACAGCTTTCAAACGAGGCTTGACCCCAGGCCGTGAACTGATTCCAGCGTTCAAACAAGTGATGTGAATCGGCAGCTGTCAGTGAAATACTGACTTGTTGACACAGGTGACGGCCGCAGTGTGCGCTCTGTGGTATTGTGCCCACACAATAGGCAGCCCGTCACGTCACACTGTTTGGGAGCACTGGCCACCTCAGTAGCACCAATACTGATCACCTGAACACAACCAGTACCAGGGTGGTCAGCTGATGGTCAAACGTGAATCAACAGACTATTGACATGCGTGTAGCCGAGATCCTGCGCCTGCTGCAGGCGTTCAAGGACCTGCTGGGGGCCCTGAAATTCCCGTTGAGAGCTCGCAGTAACCAGTTATCAGTAACTAAACGCTTTGTCTTTCATATCTAACATGGAGCAGAGGCCTTCTTTAGAAGCTAACAGTTTCTCAGCTAGTCAAGAATATCCCCGCATTTTATGGAACCCGAAGGTTCATTACCGCATTCACAAGAGCCCGCCACCTGTCCTTATCCTGAGCCAGCTCAATCCAGTCCATGCCCTCCATCCCACTTCTTGAAGATCCATTTTAATATTATCCTCCCATCTACGCCTGGGTCTCCCAAGTTGTCGATTTCCCTCAGGTCTCCCCACCAAAATCCTGTACGCACCCCTTTTCCCCCATACGTGCTACATGCCCAGCCCAACTCATTCTTCTCGATTTGATTACCCGAATAATATTTGGTGCTGAGTTGTCTCTTACATCATTTCAGACAAATCTGCAGAAATAATCATATTGTCCTGTAGCGCATGTTTTAGAAAAAGTTATTTATACAGAAAATGAAGAAACAATTAAATATGTACATAAACCAATTTGCTTATCTCTGTAAGGATACAAATACGTGAAATGTGGGCCTCAAAATCACAAATTTTGTTCCAAATTATTGTGACATTAACCGCTGTAGGTCTCCTGCGGTGTGGTGCCGAATGTCTGTGTTGCCATATAACAGAAGTCAGTCTCATTCTGAATCTTCTGCTCTGAAGACGGACGCATAATGTTCCTCCGAAAGCTGTTACCACACATCGCTACATGCCCGAAGCACCAGGACAACCTCAAATGTCACATGTACTGCAGATCACATCTGCGTCACTGCACGAGCAGCGACTGTCAACTGAAGGCAGCAAGACATGTACATTTGGGAAGATCTCTGCATATTTTTTCACTCCTATTAACCGTTTAAAGCCCAGCGGTTACTGTATGTACCGCCAGGTTTAACATTCGCAAATTGTACGTTCTGTCCACACAGTGTATTTATGTGTTTTGTGTGGATCTCAGAACAAACAGCGATTATTTCCCCATACAGCATTAACTGACTGGTTTTTATAACCGAGACGGAGTGTGTTTACTGCGCGGTACGGACTAAGTCTTGATATATAAACAACCAGGTTTAACATTAAAAAATTCTACGTTCTGCCCACACAGTGTATTTATGTGTTTTGTGTGGATCTCAGAACAAACAGCGATTATTTCCCTATACAGCACTAACTGACTGGTTTTTATAACCGAGACGGAGAGTGTTTACTGCGCGGTACGGACTGGATGTTTAAGTAAGGTATCTAAGGTGTTTCTCGTCTTTAGAGTGCTGACGTCCTTTCAACCATGTGAGCAACTGTCAATGCAAACTGCGGACAATATCCTGGTTTAATTGCTTCCCCTTCAATGCGGCAATTGATTTGTGCCTATTCAATTGGCGCACACACACACACACACACACACACACACACACACACACACACACACACACACACACACACACACACACAAACACACGTTAAAACAAATGTATGCCTATAATGGACAGATCAATATGCAGATGAATACCGTGTGTAAAGGAATACGTAATTATTTTGCATCACTCACATGCAGAATGCGTAGATAAGGATGAAGAACAGTTGTACAATTGGCAGAACTGTTTCTGACATCATTACTGTACGCCTTAGCAATAACTAATCGTGATTTTATTAGTGCCAACATAAGAAATTTTCCTAGTATGAAGAACGAATAAGTGACAACTGCACTGGAATTTGAAGAAACCGCTAATTGCTTGTGTACTAATTAATAGTAATAATAATTCCACGCAACAGAGTCCTTCCTCAGCTTGTCTAGAAATTACGGCATTTTATGGAACCCGAAGGTTCATGACCGCACACACAAGAGTCCGCCACCTGTTCCTATCCTGAGCCAGGTCAGTCTAGTCCATTCCCCCATTCCACCTCTTCAGAATTAATTTTAATATTATTTCCCCCCTTCTCCTAGGTATTCCAATAATACTACTGCTACCACCACCACCACCGCCACCACCACCGCCACCAACACCACCACCACCACCACCACCACCACCACCACCACCACCACCACCACCACCACCACCAATAATAATAATAATAATAATAATAATAATAATAATTGTCGTTGTTTAAGAGCACGAGAGTAACAAATCAAAACTGAAGCAAGAGAAAATTTACAGCAGATTAAATTCAGAAAATTCCTTTTACCTTTCGGTCCGGAACCTTCTCTCTTTCCGTTTGCTGCCCCAACAGCTGCAGAACTGCAGCTTTGTTTGTTGCCTTCTGCGGGGGTCAAACGTTGTCACATTACAAGAAGACTGAGAAAACGGTTCGTAGCGCGCAGTAAACATTTTCGTCTGGTTATACAGATTTGTTACCCACAGTCTCGTTATTTAATAGCCGCACTAAGCATTTTTATATATAAATTTGCCTACTAAGCTGGTACTGTAAACACGTAAGCTAGTGCACCAAACAAGTGCATGGAATGTAGCTCGAAACTGGCACAGTGTCCGCAGTAACGTTCACAACACGAATGATCACTGTCACTTCTATCGTGCCCTTACCTTTAGCCTACTCTTCGTCTGTTTGCTACCGTTCTCTCTCTCTCTCTCTTTATATTTCACAGGGTTAATTATATAGTTGCTTAAACTGAATTATTTAAATGCAATTTTCCAGTTCAGCAATACAAACGTCACCTGTCAAGGCTGCAGACATGCAGGTAACTCGAAACAGCTAGATTTTGCAAGTTCAGCCAGCAGGACGTTTGGCCCACGCCCTGATGTGACAAATATCGAGTTTTATTACAGTTTTATTGTGTGTAACAGCCGACCGCTGAATTTGTCGCACCATTCAATTAATTTAACGCGGTTCAACTGTCGGTTTTGTTGTGTGGGTTGCAGTTGGCCGACCGATAGCGCGTTTCTTGTTACACCTGCTTCTAATGCGGACGTTTTATGCTCCTGTAAACTCGGCTAATCCGAACCTGTAACCAGCGGCTTGTCTGTCTTAACTTACAAGGTTACTCTAACGGAAGGCGGAGTCACAGCGTCGTCTTATATACGTCAGTTTTAAGGGATTGGCAATTATTCTAACTAATAAACAGTGCGGTAAAATTTGGGGTTCCAGATATGAGAGGTTCTTTTCTCGAGTAGCTACGCGACTATCAGCTTGGAAAGGAGGATAAAGAATGTAGTTAGAAAATTTTATGTCACCCATACCGTGCCTCTTGTTACAATCACCACATCAGCCAACTGAATGCAGTGAATAAAATACATCCATAAGGTAATATAAAAAACCGCTACGTGTTTCGGCACCGAGGTGCCATCATCAGGGTGCCGTTCAATACAAAGGAATGTACAGCCAACACACCGATCTAGTTATTGTGTCGCCCTGACAGAGGCGATTATAATATTAAAAATTAAAATTCTAAAATACATACAATTAATAACCGTACGTTTACCATGTTGTAATATTAATAGTGTTAAAATATTAAATAATAATAACAATAATAATATTAAAATTACAACATTATAAACTTGTGGTTATTACTTGTACGTATTTTAGAATTTTAATGCTTAATGTTTTAATCAGTCGTCGGCAACAGATGCTATGCGTCTCTGCTTATGAGTATTTTATTTTTTACTTGGGAGAGTTACCAGCGCATCCGCAAAACCCCCATTCTTGGAGGACCAGTTCGTCTCTCTGGATTAACCATCTTAGACGAATGGACGACAACAGACTTCCGAAACATGCCTTCAACTGCAAACCCCGAGGAAGAAGAGATCGTGGACGTCCCAGGAAACGATGGCAATGCGTCGATGCCGGAACAGGTCAAACGACCTAATCCATGGAGGAGGAGGAGGAGGAGGAAGAAGAAGAAGAAGAAGAAGAAGAAGAAGAAGAAGAAGAAGAAGAAGAAGACGAAGAAGATGATGATGATGTTTTAACCTTTTAAAGCCTGGCGGTAACTTTACGTACCACCAGGTTTAACATTAAAAAATTCTACGTGGTACCCACATTGCGTTTATGTGTTTTGTACGGATCTCAGAACAAACAGCAACTTTTGCCTTATAAAACATTAAGAGATTGGTTTTTATAACCGAAGTGGAGAGTGTTTACAGCGCGGTACGCACTGAGTCCTTATATAAAACAGATACGCTTCGTCTTTAAAGGGTTAAGCAGTGCTGTAAACGCAACATAATGACTAGATTGGTGTGTTGGATCTACATTCCAGTGCATTGAACAGCCCCCTCATGATGGCACCTCGGTGCCGACACATGTAGGGTTTTTTATAATAGCTTACGAATGTATTTTATTTACTGCATGGGTTGGTTGATATAATAAATGTAGTTAGCAAGTTAGCTATTTAGCAGCTGCCGTATCTCATAAAACTAGCTACTGTCTTAAAGTCGTTATCCCACGGCTGGTGTATATGCCAAATGGGTCACATTGGCACAGAGGTGGCCAGTCAACTAGCGCCATGTTTCGGCCTTCTCCATAATGGGAGGAAATGAAGACAAAGCAAAACATGTGAATACTACGGCACAAAGCGAGATGCGTGAATTTGTTTGTGATTCATAAATAAAAAGTGGAGAGGATAGGTTAGTGTACAACAGGAAAAAGTTAAAACAGGATCTTTCAAAAACTAGCGACGTGTCAAAGTTATAAACGAGTTGCTACACACGAAGCTCTTACACTCTGACAGACGCATGCGCGCGCAGCCGGACGTGACGTCAAGCGGTCCTTATAAACGACAAAGATAGATAGATGTTCTGTGCAGCACCGATAGGTAACAGTTAATTTCTGGCATCGGTCTGCATTGACTGGGCAAGTATCCAGGATACGAACAACAATCCGTCTACGGGCTGACGAACTAAGCAACAATCTGTCGTCTACAGATCGATGCTGAGTACCTCAGTGCTGCCAACTTCACGGTAAAAGTCCCTGTGATAACACATTTCGGAGCACCAACCGTGTCAGGTTACAGACTTCCAACATGAAATGAGCTCTCGACTCCAGCCAACCATCAGCCAGCCAATCAGAATGACGTTTATACCGTATGAACACGTGCAGCATTCTGAGGGGTTGCGGGTCCGATCTTGAGCCCGAAAACTTAAAATATACTTGGCATAAGAAATTGTAAAAAAGAGAAATAATGGATAAACAAGTGCAGAGAGGCGATATAGGGGAGGCCGAGGTTTTATATAGGGCTGTTGCACCTATAAGAAGAGGAAGAAGATGTACATATGCATAAACAAAGAAATATGTACATATACGTTGCTTGACACGGTGTTAAGTGGGTCCCTGTCACCGTGTTAAGTGGGTCCCTGTCACCGTGTTAAGTGGGTCCCTGTCACCACGGCATGGCGCGTCCTCAGGTTGCGGATGGAGGAACGGCCTCCAGTTATGGAGGGTAGCTGCGAATACATTGAATAAGCAGTCGCGGACAGCCGACAAGGGGTGGTCCTCCAGCTTGAGAGTTGAGCAGGGTGCTAACAACTCCTCACCGTAAAAAAGTATGATGTTACGAAACATATGGACAAGCGTCGGACCTGGACCGATTCTTTCGTACGACCCCAGCTACGGATTGAGCTGGCTCAGGACAGGGACAGGTGGTGGGCCCTTGTGAATGCGGTAATGAACCTCCGGGTTCCATAAAATGAGGGGAATTTCTTGACTAGCTGAGAAACTGTCAGCTTTTCAAGAAGGCCTCTGCTCCATGGAGTTAGTTAGTTAGTTAGTTAGTTAGTTAGTCAGTTAGTTAGCTAGTTAGTTATATTGCTTGACAAAGCTGTAAGTTTAAGTTTAGGTTTGTTGGTTGAGTCAGTCCAATACAGGCGGTGCTGCACCTGCTAACACCAGGTTTTCCGCAGTGCGCAGCCCAGTCAGACTTAATTAACAGAGTCATCACTATCCTACTTGCAAGTCGATTGGTATTTACACATTTCCTAATACCTCCTCTTCAACTTCTGATTGCTTTGTATGGTGCTGCAGTTTACACCTGACTTCGTACAGAAATGTAGCTAAGACAAAGCTGTAAATTGCTAGGATAACAGCGTCGGTGACAGACAAATGAAGGACTGTGAGTGGAGCATTAGCAGAATGGCAGCGACAAGGGAAAAACGAAACACGCACATAAAAATCTGCCCCACTATCATTGGTTTCACCGCAAATTCCCACACGGACTGGCCTGGGATTGTACACGAACTTTTGATGGGAGACGCCGGCGACTGCCGCCTGAACTGTGGTACTGGCACATATTTTGGTGTATGGTGAGAGAACGGCTGCTTGCAACTAATGTTCTACTTAGATTAACAAAAGCTGCGGTTTCAATTATCGCCTTCCCCAACCCCAATTTTCCGTGAGTGTTGCAAAACTTCTGATGTGTGTTTTGTCCCAGAATGTAATAGAGTGTTTGGCGAGGAGTGCCTGCTCTAATTGAAAATGCGAACTTTGCGGAAATCGTGGGCTGGTACATGGCACAGGACGGCGCACACTGCCATCTAGTAAGAACAAGAGTAACTATAAGAGCTTGTTACCTTTCTGTCGGTATAGATGGCGGGAGAACTTCTTTCGTGGTGAATATCGGTGCCTGGATATCGAAAACTTATACTTCGTGTTCAACCTTTTAAAGCCTAGCGGTAACTTTACATGCCAACAGGTTTCACATTAAAAAATTCTACGTGGTGCCCACATTGCGTTTATGTGTTTTGTACGGATCTCAGAACAAACAGCAACTTTTGCCTTATAAAACATTAAGAGATTGGTTTTTATAACCGAAGTGGAGAGTGTTTACAGCGCGGTACGAACTGAGTCCTTATATAAAACAGACACGCTTCGTCTTTAAAGGGTTAAGTATCCATAGAGAAACTAAAGTGGTCATCTATATGCAGTTCTGTATGTATAAAATAAACGGAACAACAATATATTTAACACGCTGTATAGAGATAAAGATAATAAAATACACGATAAAATTTTCTTGGTAAACTTAAAACGCCTGAGAACAGAAGCAGCCTATTTCCCGTCGATCTGTTATCACACTTCTTTCAGAATCCCATACTAGGAGGCGCTAGTGTTGCCTCACGTCATACGTTCCATACGAAATCCATGTTGCTAACACTGAATGCCGAAAACAGGAAGTAACGAGGTCAGAGTAGCGTCTGGCGGCTTAATGTTCAACCTTTCGTAAACGTGACGTCATAAGTCTTTTTTCCTTAAAGAAAGAACGCGGGGGAAAGATCACACGCGTAACTTGGCTAATAACACTGGGGCGGGGGCGGGGTGGAACTGGCCACAGTTATTAGGAACTTTATTTTACAAATGAGTCAAATTTGAAACAGGGGAAAATTGGTCCCATAAAACGAAAGTTTTTAATTCTCTTTTTACTGTCTATTTTTTATTTTCCATTATTCAATTCAGTAACCAAAAAATTCCTTGGTTGAAAGAATATTGGGGGGGGGGGGGTTTGCTCACCCTTGGCTCCCCCCCCCCTAAGTTACGCCTTTGTGAAAGATTTTATCACGACTTCACCCTGTATAATTCCATGAGTTCACACTAGATGGCGAAGGTGAGATGTCAACAAAAATCGATAGTTCCTCACTGTACTACAGCGCCACGCAGCGGTGGTCCGGTGAAGTTCCTTCCAGGCGGTTAGCAACAGATTCTTTTCGAGGTGAAATGGTGTGAGTGGTATTTTCAGAGTGTAATTATATCAAATTAGATGCACTTTTATAAGAAATTACACATTTCAGGCTAAAGAAGTTTGGCACAAGCGTAATTTAGGGTTCTCTGTGCTACGTCTTTTATAGACAAATTTGTAAATACAGTCGAATCCGTTTAAAACATCGGTTTATACGACACTTCACATATAGCGTGAGATATTCTGTCATACCAATTAATTCCTCACTGTTAGCCATAACAGAACATTCCTCGGTTATAACGACACAAAATACTCATTCCCGTTCATGACGTTATAACCGAGTTCGACTGTATATATTTTAATAAACCTTTGCAAAGACGCCATTCTGAAAACATTCTTTGAAAGAAGTCTTACAGGAAAAAACAACGAAAATTGTGTTTTGAAGAAAATCATTACAAATGCAGTCTGTATTTCGGTGTGTGGTAAAGCGCAATTGTCCCTGTGGACGCCATTAAGACATATGGGGGAGATGAGGTATAGCTCCACTCGTTCTTAAACTCGGCACTAGAGGGAGATTAGTGGTGAGTTTCACGTTCCGACAGATTTACAGTCCACAAAAAAACCCTGGTACTTATTAAATATGACTCACGTTGCCCCCCTCCCCCGCCCGAGCAGGTCTGAAACCCTCTAGAAGAGAAAAGTCCCTTGCTCCAGCCAGGAATCGAACCACGGTCCCTTGTTGCCCAGCCCGTAGCCTAGTCACTATACCAGCTGAGTTATCCCGTATACTATTGTCACTGTGAACATTTTACCTGTGAAGTTCTAACCTAGCAAAAGTGTTCATGTCAAGTCAGTGTCTAGTTACATTAACGCTGTACCATCTCGCACTGCGGGTGCGCTGGTTTACACCAATCACTGTGGCATGCAACAGCTGATATACAATACAATACTTTTGCTGGTTGAGTCATTATAACACAGGCAGTGTTGCGCCTGCTAACACCAAGTTTTACGCAGTGCGCAGCTCGCTCCATCTTAGTTACAAAGTATGCTACTCACCTCGGGGTCGCGGTGGCGCAGTTGGTTGAGGCACTGCGCTACAAACCGGAAGGTCGCAGGTTCGATTCCCGCCGATCGTGACATGAGAACCAGGACGGTGCGCAGGGCTGACAACCTAACCACCTTCATGTGCCGATTGTCTGGAAATCCGGGAGCCTCAACCTGCTGGAACCCTCAGGGCCTGAGGGTTCCAGCAGGTTGAGGCCTTGAGGTTGTCAGCCCTAAGCACCGGTCGCCTTTACCCTCAGGAAACATTCCTGATACTCATTTCTGTTAGAGGCTGAGTCGACCCCAGGGCCATAGTGCGACCGGAAGGATTATGCCAATTAAAAATTCCAATGGCACTATCCGGAATCAAACCCGCGACCTTCCGGCTTGTAGCGCTGTTGTTGTCACTACATCGTAGCTTTATTTCTTACAAAAAGAACTACAAGGAACGTCTAACCCTTTTACAACGTAAATAACTTAAACAGTGCCTTATATTTAAAGAGCTGGGGCAGCTCAGTCATTATATTGGTTACGGGATTGGCGAAAGTGTGTCTGTCTCCAATAAAGGAAGCGTTTTTTTTCTTGTTTGCCATCTTCTCTCCCCCCCCCTCCCCACGGTACAGGCGGAGGTGGGGGGGGGGTGAGCCATGCCCGCAGAAGTGTTATGCTCATATCTCAATTCCATCCCTTGCCGAGCACAGAAATAAAAGAAATTTCGTCTGCACATCTCCACCCAGTGTTACCACCTGGGTGGACCTTCATCAATTTATCGTGCTGCTGTTAAGTGGGCTGCAGAACCGAGGACTAAATGTTATATAGACATGTACTGGCCTTCAGCGGCATCTTACAGTGCTTGAGTTTCAAAACACGTCATTCACAAAAGTACCCTTACTTTCACACGGCACAGTCAGTGACACCTGTCCACTTACAGAGGACAGAAATGATACATATTTTCGTTTAGAGGAAACAACAACGTCGCTTTGTTAGAAAGTTCCAAGCCTTCGTCCGCTTATCCTTCTGATAGGAATAGTATGAAAATAAAAGTTAGAATAGTGATAGTGATGTAATGTCTTGACACAAGGAACGCGGAATTTTGACTTTTGGTTACTACTAAAGAGATTAATTTGGAAAATTTATTATATTGACTTTAAAGGAACGGGGTTAATTTTGGTTAATTTAAATAGGGAGGGACGCATGGGAGATATGCAGAAGCAACTGCAAATTTGGAAAATATCTCAGCATTTGCTTGAACACAGAGGAAAACCACGAAAACTGTGTCAAGACGGCCCTTTAAAAACGAAAAAAAAACATTAAAAGTATTTTTCTATCTAATCGCCTCCGATTTCTCAAAAAGCAATGCTTTTTTGGCAGGTTCCAAGGCTTCGCCCGTTCGTCCTTCTTGCAACAGCAACATGTAGATGAATGAATGAGTATGGAACATTGATGGAATGATACTGACATGGGAAAACTGAAGTACTGGGAGAAAAACATTATACAGCGTCGGTGGTAGATGAATGAATGAGTATGGAGCGCTGGTGGAATGATACTGACAGGGGAAACTGAAGTACTGGGAGAAATACATTATACAGCGTCGGTGGTAGATGAATGAATGAGTACGGAGCATTGGTGGAATGACACTGACAGGGGAAACTGAAGCACTGGGAGAAAAACATTATACAGCGTCGGTAGTAGATGAATGAATGAGTATGGAGCATTGGTGGAATGGTACTGACAGGGGAAACTGAAGTACTGGGAGAAAAACCTGTCCCAGTGACACTTGTTCTGTATTATAGTTAAAGGTTCGGTCCGTACCGCGCAGTAAACACACTCCGTCCCGGTTATAAGAACCAGTCAGTTAATGCTGTATAGGGAAATAATCGCTGTTTGTTCTGAGATCCACACAACACATAAATACACTGTGTGGGCAGAACGTAGAATTTGTGAATGTTAAACCTGGTGGTACAGAGAGTAACCACTGGCTTTTAAGGGCTAAACTCAGAAAAAACACACTGTGCAATTCAACTATACAATGATTTACAGCGCTGCAGGACGACAGAATTCCTAACTCCTGTTCACCACTGCATCACAGCGCCTCTATGGGCCGCACTCAGAAATTCTTCCAACGTGTGAGGCTTGCGCTGACAATTAAATACCGCTGGCTTTGCAGCATTTCAAAGTCCTGCAAAATGTGGTCTTTATTTGCCCGTATAATCAATTGTGTGTACCAGGCACAACAAGTTCTAGCAGCGACATTATAACGTGATGACCCGCTGTGAAGCGGTATAAATTCTTGCACCTCTACGAAGGTGCATCGTGTGGCAAGAAAAGAGTCCTTTCAGGTGAAATCAGAAACATAAACACCGTTAACCCTTGGGTGGTGAGGGCAGGCAGGGAAAAGAAGAAAAAATTAGGTAAAAAGAAAGAAAGGAAAAGTGAAATTTTATTTCCAGCGCTGCGCGATAAGCAAAATAAACTTGCTTTTTTGAAGGTTTCCATCAGTTGTCCTTCCGATCAGAATATTATTAAAATGAAGATGAGTATTGAGGACTGGTGGAATGATGCTGAAGGGGGGAAATTGTAGCCTTCTTGGACTTTTTGACCCTTGAAGATGGGATCGATAGGTTGTCCCGAAACGTCAGTACAGAACTACCAATCAACACTGAGTAATATCCCAGAAGGGGGGCCGATCTTATATTGCCTTTATATTTAATATATATATTAATATATATAATATAATATATATATTGCCTTCTCCAATTTCCGTTTCAATCTACGTTCCCTGTCTCCCACACTGAATCTGTCTTTAACTTTCCCGGTGACCAGAGCCATACTTTCCCGCAGCATTTCTTCTTCATTCGCTAGACATGGATACACACTCTCAGAGTTCTATTTGATATTTTTGTTTATCATTGACTAAGTAAGAGACATTCGAAATAACAAACACCAACTAATGCACCAAAATATATACAATCTTTATTCGTAAAAGTCTCCCTGAAGATGGCCCAGCGGGGTCGAAACATGTAGGAGAATTTTACGAATAAAGATTATATATATTTTGGTGCATTAGTTGGTGTTTATTATTTCGTATGATACAGTGCACGGACATGGAACACATTAAATTTAATATCCATTCGTTTCTACATGTTTCGTTTCTCCTTCTTCTTCTTCTTCTTCTTCTTCTTCTTCTTCTTCTTCTTCTTCTTCTTCTTCTTCTTCTTCTTCTTTTTCTTTTGCCTGCTGAACACTTCTTCTCGAATAATGGAGTAATTTACTTCAGACAAGCCAGTAGCCCGTCAGCACAAAATGAAACCTACTGCTGTGAAGCTGAGTGTACTACAGACAACGGACAGATAGAACCAAAAGTGGTTTCTAATTTAGATCGCCAAATACCTATTGTATCAGACACTGACACACCTGAACAAAATGTATGATGTGTCACACAGCAAATAAGTTACATCGAGGGTCGTTCATACGGAAAGAAATAAACTTCCTATACAAAAGCATGGAAGGCTGAGGGTGTTCGAGAATAGGGTGCTGAGAAAGATATTTGGGTCTAAGGGGGACGAGGCGACAGGGGAGTGGAGAAGACTACATAGCGAGGAACTTAATGACCTGTACTCATCATCAAATATTATTCGGGTAATCAAATCGAGAAGAATGAGATGGGCGGGGCATGTAGCACGTATGGGGGAAAAGAGAGGTGCATACAGGATTTTGGTGGGGAGACCTGAGGGAAGGCGACCACTTGGGTGACCCAGGCATATAAGGGAAGATAATATTAAAATGCATCTTCAAGACGTGGGATGGAATGAAAAGAGAGATGCTTTCAGTCGCACAGACAAACCAGGCCACAACATGCACCACGAAAAAAGCTTTTTTAAGATAAGCCTTCAAACTTAACGACGACAGACAGAGAGAGAGAGAGAGAAATACAGGGATTTTAGTGAAATGTATAGGAAAGGAAAACATGGCCCAAACAGCCGAAAATTACGAAGTACTTCACAGTTCGTTGCTTGGAATTACCCAAGCATACTTCATGTATTCTTCTCTTACGGCGCTTCGGCCCATGTTCAGGCCGCGGCCTTCCCAGTGCCGTATTTTCGAGACAGTTCACTTTTTACGAGGTTACGAGATAAGCGGCACGCCCATACACCAACCCTGACAACCAGGGTCTCTTAACCTTTTAAAGCCTAGCGGTAACTTTACGTACCACCAGGTTTAACATTAAAAAATTCTACGTGGTGCCCACATTGCGTTTATGTGTTTTGTACGGATCTCAGAACAAACAGCAACTTTTGCCTTATAAAACATTAAGAGACTGGTTTTTATAACCGAAGTGGAGAGTGTTTACAGCGCGGTGCGCACTGAGTCCTTACATAAAACAGATACGCTTCGTCTTTAAAGGGTTAATCTTTAGCGAAACTTGCTAATGAGTTAAGACCCAAGCCAGACGACGCATCTGTTCAGAGTATAGCAGCCCAGTGTCTGGCTGCGTTCCTGCGTGAGTCTGAAGAATCCCCTGCGGTAACGGAGTGTTTGTGTCATAAAAAGCGCAGGCAAGACGGCGCCTTGTACTGCGCACATAATTATCCTGCGCTGAGTTTTCGAGACATTTGAGATACGAAGCAGACTTCTTCATTACCAGTCGGCCCGACTTGACATAAGGAACGTCCGACTCTACCACACTCTGTGTTTGGGGGAGGGAAGACCTCGTTGTGTTTGCGAATACAGTGGTGAGATCCATGGAGTAGAGGCCTTCTTGAGAAGCTAACAGTTTCTCAGCTAGTCAAGAAATTCCCCGCATTTTATGGAACCCGGAGGTTCATTACCGCATTCACAAAAGCTCGCCACCTGTCCCTATCTTGAGCCAGCTCAATCCAGTCCATGCCCCACCCCACGTCTTGAAGATCCATTTTAATATTATCCTCACATCTACGCCTGGGTCTCCCAAATGATAGTCTTCCCTCAGTTCTCCCCACCAAAATCCTGTATACACCTCTCTTTTCCCCATACGTGCTACATGTCCCGCCCATCTCAGCGAATACAGTGGTGACAACAGATTGATCAACAGACATAATGCGTCACTGTGACACTGTCACTGTGTCATGGTATCGAACGATGTAGTAAAATAATTGCAGATACTGATTCATATTCCAAAGGTCCTGGGTTCGATTCTCAATTTTATGATTGTTTATCTCGATAGACTTATCGTCCTTCTAAAAGACCCCCTAGCAAGGTGTTAGAACTGTACCGTAAAGCAGGAAATGACTAGCGTAGTTGGTAAAATATTGCTAAACAAACCAAGAATGGGAGGGAATCTGTTGATTTTTATGCTCAAAGAGCGGGGGGGGGGGGGACTTTTGTGTAACTGAGGGAACTAATGGGCCTATTATCCACTGGTTGAATGGCGAAGGATAGGAAGCATCGGTGGAACAACAGATAGGCGGACAGAAGGAAGTGTTCGGATAAAAACACGTCCAAGTGCTGTTCTATCCATCACACATGCCACACACATTACCTACGATTGAACACAGGATTCCTCGGCCAAGAAGCAGGGGAGTAAACCTCGGCTATGGCAGGACCCAGGGAACTCATTTCAGAGAGTGGTGCCGCTTAGACGGAAAGCGGAGCAGAAACTGAAGTCTTGCCCTTCTGCGCAAGTTTGGAGAAAGACAAGAGTCACTGTGCGAGCCAAATACGAAGTTGTGTTGAATAGCGTGTCTTTTGGACACTCGCCAAAACCCATGCAGTTTACTTCTTCCATAGCACGCTTCATTTGCAGTCACGAGCTCAAGAAATAAAGGCTTCCCTTTCACAGAAACGCACAAATAAACGTTATATTTAAGCACTGGCTTCATTTGACAATACAACTGTCTATTGCGCCTGGTAGACCTTGTTAAGGGCTTTGATAAAACAGAAAAAAACGTGATGGCTTGCATTATTCCATTTTGTAGACATGCTATCAGAATATTGCATAAATAATTGTTAAAGGAACACCTATCAGAAGACTACAATTAATATGAATTATATTTAAAGATCCAGTCCGTACCGCGCAGTAAACACACTCCATCTCGGTTATAAAAACTAGTCAGTTAATGCTGTATAGGGAAATAATCGCTGTTTGTTCTGAGATCCACACAAAACACATAAATACACTGTGTGGGCAGAACGTAGAATTTGTGAATGTTAAACTTGGCGGTACATACAGTAACCATTCGGCTTTGAAGAGTTAAAAAAGAAGACTTTGTACCATAAAGTTAGTAGTTTTAGGTTTTATCAACAGTCCTGAAGCACCTATTGTGATGCATTTAAGAATACGTCGTCAACTACCCTGAAGTTGGAGCCAAAAAGTTTCTCCGAAACGTCGGCAACTATATATACATCATACACTGCATCATAATCCAGACCTCTTGCATGTTTATCAACACCGCTGTGAGAAAGCAAAATCTCGTACTTTCTGTTCACCTACTGTACACACAAAGGCACATGATTCACCACACCGCGCGTGCATGTTCCTGTCTGTTGGTGAGACACGTCACATTATTCGCCACTCGCGTAGACAGAGCGAAAATTAATTTACTTTAAAACCTGTTACAGTATTAGACACTCCTGCATTCTAAATATGAGTAGGCCTACCTGTCTCTAAAACTTTTATATAAAATGTAACTCAATTTATGAAAGCGAAGCAGCTGATCTGCTGCAATCGGTTATTGAATAAAAGTGACGACACTACCTGATACGGCAGTTACGGAAGATAACCAAATACACCGGCTGTGTTTGGAGAAAACTAGAATGGTTGACATTGTCATTGTAACACACTCACGTCGATTTATTCGGGGATATTACAGGTGCATTTTCGTGCCTGACAAAATTACTTGCAACGGCGAAGTACGTTAAGATGCAAGCACACGACGACATAAGGGAACACAGCTCCAATATACGTCCCCCGCCTTGCTTTTGTAAAGCGGTGCACACAGAATACTGAAGTAGGCATCTGAAGGGAAATGACACTGTATCAGCCGCCAGAAGGGATATGTGAAGGACTGTTACGCGTTGGTTGACTGGCTGGTTTGTATTTTATTTAAGGAGCTTAATCAACTCCAGAGGCTATTCAGAAATGAATAAAACAGAAGGTTTCATTTAAAAAGAAGTAATATAAATTAAACAATTACGATCGACCATAAAAAAGCTATCTAGTCTCCACCAGAGTGTATCGTCTTATAAAAAGCTATCAGCTGTCTCCACCAGAGTGTATCGTCTTATAAAAAGCTATCAGCAGTCTCCACCAGCGTGTATCATCTTATAAAAAGCTATCAGCAGTCTGCGCCAGGGCGTAGCGTCTTATAAAAAGCTATCAGCTGTCTCCATCATGATGTATCATCTTACAAAACGCTATCAGCAGTGTCAACTTCCTTCCATAAGCGTTTCTCCTACTGTGAGAACGCTCTATGCATTGTAAACACGCCTTCTTACATCTCCTCTGTCCGCCCATAAGCACTCTTCTATTTTCTGTGAGCGCTCTGTCTCTCTTAATAAAGCCTTCGCCATTTTGCATTTCTCTCCCACAACAAACTCCCCTAGCACCGGTGAGCAAATTTTTAGCTTACACAAAACGCTTTTTCATTCTTCTCTGTTTTCCCCGTAAGTATTTCTCGTGTATTTGTCAGCACTTTTTCTCATACAGCAAAACCACTTTCATACCTCTTTGTCCCCCCACATGCTGTTCCCTTATTATCTGCAAGCAATATCCTCTGTTACAGCAACATCTTTTTCATTGCCCTTCGTTCTTCCGTTAAGCACTGATCCTGTACTTAACCTTTTAAAGCCTAGCGGTAACTTTACGTACCACCAGGTTTAACATTAAAAAATTCTACGTGGTGCCCACATTGCGTTTATATGTTTTGTACGGACCTCAGAACAAACAGCAACTTTTGCCTTATAAAACATTAAGAGACTGGTTTTTATAACCGAAGTGGAGAGTGTTCACAGTGCGGTACGCACTGAGTCCTTATATAAAACAGATAAGCTTCGTCTTTGAAGGGTTAAGGGAACTCTTTCCCTATTACAATAAATCCTTCTCTGCATTTCTCGATCACACAATGAGCCATACTCTTATATCACATGCCGCTTCTTTCTACGCTTAACTCGGAACTTTTGTCCATAGTGTTCTAATAAAGCTTAATACATTTGCAGACGTGGTGACTAAAACCAACAAATGCACACAAGCTTATGAAAATATAATATAAACGCAGCAATATCTCCTACATGTTTCGGCCACTCATGTGGCCATCCTCAGGGAGATGCGTTACGAAGAACATATACATTGAGATGTTACAAAAGTTTGTGAACCAGTGCACACGTAAAATACTGAATATTAAAATTAGACGGTTTAAAATATGTATTACAGTTTAAAATACAGATAAAAGTTTAAACTTCTGTAATACCTCAGCATACGTATTCTTCGTAAGGCACCTCCCTGTGGATGGCCACATGAGTAGCCGCGAAACATGTAGCAGGTATTGCTGCGTTTGTAATATATTTTCACACACTTCTGTGCATTTGTTGACTGTGGTCACCATATATAAGTGTTCAGTGCACGGTTATGGGTCATTTAAAATTTGTAGACACAATTTGATAAAGCTGACTAAACTGAAAAAAATATCAGGGCAGCGTGTAATAAAATAGGTAAGTTACAGATTTTTATCCTTAACTGTTCCTTCCGAACACTGCAGCTTTCTTAACTCTTTAAAGACGAAACGCATTCTGTCTAATATAAAGACTGTGCGTACCGCGCAGTAAACACTCTCCACCTCAGTTTAAAAAAAACCAATCATCTTGTGACGTGCAAGCTAGAAGTTGCAGATTGTTCCCAGATAAGTAAAAAACACATAAACGCAATGTGGGCACCATGGAGAGTTGATTAAAGTTAAGCCTGGTGGTACGTAAAGTTACCGCTAGGCTTTAAAAGGTTAATAAGTAAGGCTGTCGGCTCTGTATATTCTCTTCAGAGGCCCACAGCTGGCTGTATACAGACAGCGAGCTTCAAACGGTCCTACTGATTGTTCGGGCCTACTTTTAACTTACTGTGCAATGTATCAACGTACTTTGCCCCTACGAGTATAAAGACATTTCCTTTACTCACAATTCACCCAATTACCTTCACTGTGAATAAAAATGAACCGACGTACGCCTGATTACTTCAATTTTGAGTTAAATTCTTTCACAGGACGTACAAAGTATCGATATTTGATTAACTGGCTCCACATATTCTAATGAATCCTGCAGAAAACTCTTAGCTAATGAAGCAAGCATAATTCCCCCAGCAACAGGCTTTTCCCCTTCTGCTTCTTCCCTAAATTTCTGTCCTATTCATTCCCGTTATATTGTCCTGATCCTCACAAAAGATGGAGCACTTTAGTAACACTGTAGCTAAACGGACTGTCCATTATATTTCGGGATTTCTGTGACCTCAAGTTGGGCAAATGTGTTCGTTAAGAAAGAACTCACACCTTATCATGAGTGGATTTTACTGTTGGAGAAATATGCCAATTTCAGCAAGGGTGAAGAACTGTCGAATTAACCCTTTAAAGACGAAGCGTATCTGTTTTATATAAGGACTCAGTGCGTACCGCGCTGTGAACACTCTCCACTTCGGTTATAAAAACCAATCTCTTAATGTTTTATAAGGCAAAAGTTGCTGTTTGTTCTGAGATCCGTACAAAACACATAAACGCAATGTGGGCACCACGTAGAATTTTTTAGTGTTAAACCTGGCGGTACGTAAAGTTACCGCTAGGCTTTAAAAGGTTAAGGTACAAGCGGTCAGGCGATAAGTTTGCTTGACGTATAATTTGGTAACTGCAGGACTTACACCGACTGTGATTATATCGGAAGAAATTGTAGTGGGGCGTTTGTAATTTGTTGACAGTGCAGACGTAAAATCTCGGCTGTAATGAATTTAAAGATAATCGCAAAGTGGAGACAGTTTTGATACGATGGCTGATAACACAGGCTGATGTCAACAGGGAATAGAAAAACTCGTCCCATGATGAGATACACGCACGAAATGTGGCATTTTTGGTCAGCAAACTACCTTTTAAGAATACAGAAGTGTTCGTGGTGATACAGATTGATACGTTAAACTTCTGTGTTGGCACTGCAATATCTTGTAGATCACTCGCAAACATACTGCTTTCAAATTCAGGGCAGAAATTTGCCCTGAAGATGGAAGCAGTATAACGCTCCGAAACTTTGATACCAAACTATGGAACTACAACAGGTGTCAGCATCCATTAAAGCACATTAGACCCCATGCTGTTGGTTGGGAATGTACTTAATGGAGGGCCACGTTTGGGGGGGCGTGTAATTACAGGCCTGCTTGTCACGTGTGTGGAAGTCAAAGGCGATGAGCTCGCAACGTGCTGTCAAGTTGCTGCGCGTTGTGTCTGTGAGTGATGGACACCACAGTCGAAGTTGCATGCAAGTTATGACAGGCTCTCTCTCTCTGTCTCTCAGAAACCTCACACGGAATTCCGGACACGGTTGATGAATATAGCGACCCATAAACTGGTTGATTGATGGCTTGAAGCCACTACGGTTTGGTGGCAATATCTGCTGGTCAAATATAAGTTACATATATATATATATTCGTAGAAGCAAATGTAAAGGTAAAGGTAAAGCAGTCCCATTACAGGCCTGGACAGGCCCTGAGGGTTCCAGGAGGTTGAGGCTCCCAGATTTCTAGACAATCGACACATGAAGGTGGTAAGGATGTCAGCCCTAAGCACCGGCCGCCTTTACCCCCAGGAAATATTCCTGGTACTCATTTATGTTGGAGGCTGAGTCGACCCCAGGGCCATAGTGCGACAGGAAGGGTTATGTCAATGAAAAATTCCAATTACACTATTGGGAATCGAACCCGCGCCCTTCCGGTTTGTAGCGCAGTGCCTCAAGCAACTGCGCCACCGCGTGTCCGAATATATAGAAGCACAGAGGATAAAACGGTGGGGACATCTTAACAGGATGGAAAAAACAAAAACAGTGAGAAAGATTACGGAATGGAATCACATAGGAGAGAGATCTAAAGGACGTCCAAAAACAGATGGAAAGATAAAGTGCTGAATGATTTAAAAACAATTAAAAGCGAAGAACTGGACATATTTCGTTGAAGACAGAAACACCCGGTATAAACTGGTGCAGAAGACCAAAACCTGCAGAGGGTTGTCGTGTCAGCAGCAGCAACAGCAACAGCAGCAGCAGCAGCAGCAGCAGCAGCAACAGCAACAGCAGTAACAGCAGCAGCAGCAGCAGCAACAGCAACAGCAGTAACAGCAACAGCAACAGCAGCAGCAGCAACAGCAGCAGCAGCAACAGCAACAGCAGTAACAGCAGCAGCAGCAACAGCAGCAGCAGCAGCAACAGCAACAGCAGCAGCAGCAACAGCAACAGCAGTAACAGCAGCAGCAACAGCAGCAGCAGCAACAGCAGCAGCAACAGCAGCAACAGCAGCAACAGCAGCAGCAACAGCAACAGCAACAGCAGCAACATCAGCAGCAGCAACAGCAGCAGCAACAGCAGCAGCAGCAACAGCAACAGCAGCAACAGCAACAGCAGCAACAGCAGCAGCAACAGCAACAGCAGCAACAGCAACAGCAACAGCAGCAACAGCAGCAACAGCAACAGCAGCAGCAGCAGCAACAGCAACAGCAGTAACAGCAACAGCAGTAACAGCAGCAGCAACAGCAACAGCAGCAACAGCAGCAGCAACAGCAGCAACAGCAACAGCAACAGCAACAGCAGCAACAGCAACAGCAGCAGCAGCAACAGCAGCAACAGCAACAGCAGCAACAGCAGCAGCAGCAGCAACAGCAACAGCAGCAACAGCAGCAGCAGCAACAGCAGTAACAGCAGCAGCAACAGCAACAGCAGCAACAGCAGCAGCAGCAGCAACAGCAACAGCAACAGCAGCAGCAGCAACAGCAACAGCAGTAACAGCAGCAGCAACAACAGCAGCAGCGACAGCAGCAGCAGCAACAGCAGCAGCAGCAACAGCAGCAGCAGCAACAGCAGCAGCAACAGCAGCAGCAACAGCAGCAGCAGCAGCAGCAGCAACAGCAGCAGCAGCAGCAGCAGCAACAACAGCAGCAGCAACAGAAAAAGAAGAAAAAGAAGAGTCAGATGCGCAGATGTACCACGATAACAACACTAAAGCTGAGACCGGACGGTGGGTCGCGCCGTAGCACGAATAATCACGTGATAACAGCGAAACCAGCTGAGGGTCAGACTGTGTGTCGGTAACGTAGCCTTCTTCTAACGTGGCCACAGCGCTACCGGGCTACGAAGCCCGACCAGGATAACACATGGCAACGTACAGGTTCTTAATGGCAGATGTTCTATAATACCTGTGTGCTAGTTATAGCATTCTCAAGCTGTTTCCATGGAAACGTATAGTTTTGATGTATTTATGCAGATGGCAACTCTATATTCGAATGTGTACCCTTTCCAAGGGGAACGTGTAACTTACTTCACTGCCTCAATGAAGGAGGTATGAAATAAAGGAGAAAAGGGATAAATAGAAGAAGAAAATAGCGTAAAGAATAAAGATATGAAAGAAAGTACGTCATTTTGAATTTTAATGGACTTTCCCTATTAATTAATGTTATAAACTACACTGAATTTCGGACAGAGTTCAAAAGCTTAGATCAGAGACCTCTAGACTTACACATCCTGTGCTGTTAACGTTAAGTTTATGTGGAGAAGGCGGGTTTATAATCCGACAAACGAAAATGTAACTCATATCATGGGTTAGCGTGCAGGGTATGTGGGATGACAGAGTTTGACTGAAACCTGTATGAGTAAAATTTTTTGTTGTTTGTAACGATGTGTTTCCGCCATTATTATTATTATTATTATTATTACTATTATTATTATTATTCATGCGTATAGACTGCAGTCGGTGAATGCTTGCTATCATTCGGTGCAGAATCTTTTGTCTTCCAGGTTGCTATCCAAAAACACAAAGATTAGGGTATACAGAACTGTAGTTTTACCTGTTGTTTTGTATGGGTGTGAAACTTGGTCTCTCACACTGAGGGAGGAACAAAGACTGAGGCTGTTCGAGAATAGGGTGCTGAGGAGGATATTTGGGCCTAAGAGGGACGAGGCGACAGGGGAGTGGAGAAGACTACATAACGAGGAACTTAATGACCTGTACTCATCATAAAATATTTTTCGGGTAATCAAATCGAGAAGAATGAGATGTGGGGGCATGTAGCACGTATGGGGGAAAAGAGAGATGCATACAGGATTTTGGTGGGAAGACCTGAGGGAAGGCGACCACTTGGGAGACCCAGACGTAGATGGGAGGATAATATTTAAATGGATATTCAAGAAGTGGGATGAGGGCATGTACTGGATTGAGCTGGCTCAGGATAGGGACAGGTGGCGGGCTGTTGTGAATGCTGTAATGAACCTCCGGGTTCCATAAAATGCGGGAAATTTCTTGACTAGCTGAGAAACTGTTAGCTTCTCAAGAAGGCCTCTGCTCCATGGAGTTAGTTATTATTATTATTATTATTCATGTTTCCTTAACCGAACTTTGTAGAACCCCATCAAATATTTCAAAAGCTGAAATGCAAGACAAGCAGAAAGGGCGAAGACAATTTTCCTTAGGAAACTGTGCTCTGTCACACAACTGATACGCCACAGAAGGGTAGCTACCTTGTTGAATGTCGTTACAGCTTTGAACGTACGAAATGTGGATCTCTCGGCAAGAAAGCCACAGATATATTTGTGTAGACACACTTTAAAAAGTCGCGAATGTACAACTCAAGGGCAAAAGTAGATGCAAAACAGAAAAGCAACGAAACTTTATATCCGCAGTTGGTGATGCGTTACTTTACGGAATGAGGTCAAGGCCTGAATCAGCGTGCAGCGCCAAGAATAAGAATTTATGACATTACAAATGGAATTTCGTGAAGGCGTGTGTTACTATACACAGAAACAGGAAAATTTATTTTTTTTAAAATGGAGCCGGTCGTGATACAGCAAGTGACTGACACGATTAAATCCAGATCCCACTTTGCATAGACTGCGTTTCTCGTGAATCATTATTCACGAACGGCGCGGGGCGTCCGATAAATGGGATGTCCGATATTGGATACATTACAACACAGCCTGGAGCTGAGAGAATTTCGGCGTTTCATCGTAATTTATGAATATACCACTCTAACACATTAAGTGGGCCAAATTCAATTCCGCTTCGTGATTGTGAAGGGCACAGGCGTTGGCACAAGTGGCGGGAAGATACTAAAATGCATCTAACACAAATAGGACCAAGGTTTGAGAATTTGTACTAAATTAACCTTTTAAAGCCTAGCGGTAACTTTACGTACCACCAGGTTTAACATTAAAAAATTCTACGTGGTGCCCACATTGCTTTTATGTGTTTTGTACGGATCTCAGAACAAACAGCAACTTTTGCCTTATAAAACATTAAGAGACTGGTTTTTATAACCGAAGTGGAGAGTGTTTACAGCGCGGTACGCACTGAGTCCTTATATAAAACAGATACGCTTCGTCTTTTAAGATTAACCAGACTCTGGATAGCACTGGGAGGCAGGCTTTTGTGACCATGGACACTAACATTCTGTTCCATTAGGGTTAATTCCGCAAATGATGGAAAATGGTCCCTAATTTTTTTATACTTCAGCACTTTAGAAGGGGATCCACATACACCACTTCGTCCTAAGCCTAGTACCCGCCACGGAGGGCCCCGTGTATTTACTGACCAACGTACAGGAAGCAGTCAGATGACGTCACATCCGTCTGTGCGAAAGTTTCGTCTCCGAAACCATTAAAACGATTCCGATAAAATTTGGTATCACAAGAACGACCGACATTATATCATATAGAGCAAGATGTGACGTCATCATAGTGGTAAGTGTAATGACACAGGCTGTAAGATTTTAGTAAACGCCTGTCAATTTCTACCAGTACACACGGCGTCACATGTCGTACAACTATATTCTTGCAATCATACTTTACATCAAGCGTGAATATAACTGTACAGTCGTTAGACGTTAGAAAGCTGTTCTACGCGACCCTAAACCGTCTATTAGAAACGCACTTCTGAATGCGGCAGACCCCTTCTTGAGGAGCTATCACCTCCTCAGAGATTCAAAAAAATTCCCCGCATTTTGTGGAACCCGAAGGTTCATTACCGCATTCACAACAGCCCGCTACCTGTCTCTGTTCCGAGCCACATCAATTCAGTCTATGCCTCCCCACACGACTTTTTTGAAGATTAAATTTAATACCATTCTCCCATCTACGCCTAGATCTTCAAAGTAGTTTCTTTTCCTCAAAGGACCAGTCCAAGTCCGAGGCCCTGCGAGATGCATAGTAACATGTTAAGTTTTTACGGCGAGGAGTTTTTAGCACCTCGCCCAAAACCCAACTTGGAGGATCACCCTTTGTCGGCTGTCCGCGACTGTTTATTTAACCTTTTAAAGCCTAGCGGTAACTTTACGTACCACCAGGTTTAACATTAAAAAATTCTACGTGGTGCCCACATTGCGTTTATGTGTTTTGTGCGGATCTCAGAACAAACAGCAACTTTTGCCTTATAAAACATTAAGAGACTGGTTTTTATAACCGAAGTGGAGAGTGTTTACAGCGCGGTACGCACTGAGTCCTTATATAAAACAGATACGCTTCGTCTTTAACCTTTTAAAGCCTAGCGGTAACTTTACATACCACCAGGTTTAACATTAAAAAATTCTACGTGGTGCCCACATTGCGCTTATGTGTTTTGTACGGATCTCAGAACAAACAGCAACTTTTGCCTTATAAAACATTAAGAGATTGGTTTTTATAACCGAAGTGGAGAGTGTTTACAGCGCGGTACGCACTGAGTCCTTATATAAAACAGATACGCTTTGTCTTTAAAGGGTTAATATATTCGCAGCTGTCCTCCATATCTGGAGGCTGTTCCTTCATCCGCAACCTGAGGACGCGCCATGCTTTGATGACAGGGACCCACTTATGACCGACTGAATGGAGTATGTACAATGAAAAGCAGGGAAACACAGCGTAACCGTGAACGTGTGTATTTGTGATAGCGACTGGGAAATTAGCTTCACACACACAGCTTTGTGTCTTCACTGAATAAACGCCAAGCATGAGGTAAATAAAACATTATATCCTGGCTCTAACCACATTGTTTATCTCAGATGTTACACCGAAAATGCCATTGCCGCACTGAAGTCAAACATATGATCTTCACACAAATATGATGACGCCCACATCAAAGCCACGATATTTTACTCCAATATAGTCCCTGACAGAATTTCAGATCCCTTGGGTTTGGTAAGGCGGTCAACAGAATGCTGTGCACATGATTCAGTCAATGGCGTGGCCATTACATGAATATTCGACTAGTTATATTGTGCCATTCGTACAGTTTCTTGTCGGGTCTAGTTCACGATATCCGAGGAATTATTCCCAAAGTAGACGGCGTAATTTCCAACAAGACACGCTCAAGCTGCCAGTCGCTGGACACTCAACGCGGGGGACCGGACTTGTTCCCAGGCCTGTCCGTACTAGGTTTTTGGTGGACAAATCGACACTGGGGCGTGTTTCTCTCCCAGCACTTCAGTTTCCCCTGTCAGTATCATTCCACCAATGCTCCATACTCACCCACTCATCTACCACCGACGCTGTATAATGTTTTTCTCCCAGTACTTCAGTTTCCCATGTCAGTACCATTCCACCAATGCTCCATAATCATTCATTCATCTACCACCGACGCTGTATAATGTCTTTCTCCCAGCACCTCAGTTTCCCCTGTCAGTACCATTTCACCAATGCTCCATACTCATTCATTCATCTACCACCGACGCTGTATAATGTTTTTCTCCCAGTACTTCAGTTTCCCCTGTCAGTACCATTCCACCAATGCTCCATACTCATTCATTCATCTACCACCGACGCTGTATAATGTTTTTCTTCCCGTATTCGCTTTCCCCTGTCAGTACCATTCCACCAATGCTCCACACTCATTCATTCATCTACCACCGACGCTGTGTAATGTTTTTCTCCCAGTACTTCAGTTTCCCCTGTCAGTATCATTTCACAAATGCTCCATACTCATTCATTCATCTACCACCGACGCTGTGTAATGTTTTTCTCCCAGTACTTCAGTTTCCCCTGTCAGTACCATTCCACCAATGCTCCATACTCATTCATTCATCTAGCACCGACGCTGTATAAGCTTAGCAAGTGACAGCGTCGTTAAGTAACAAGCTTCAATAAATAACTAAATAAATCATCATCATCCATCACGAGTTAGGCTTTAATAAACGTGTTTCGGCCTCGTCTAACGGTCCCTTCAAAGGCCTTGCAAGTCGTTTTCGTCAATTCAGTCTAAAATTAATATTAATTTTGGGCACGCTGTTGTTCATTCTTGTTACATGTTGTAGCCAATTCGATTTGTATCTTCTTAGCTTCTTGGAGTAAATAAATAAGTGAGTAAATAAATAAATAAATGACAAGTGGAAAAGACTGTCTCCTGAGTGTCACACAAAACACATAAATACGCTGTGTGGGCAGAACGTAGAATTTGTGAATGTTAAACCTGGCGGTACATACAGTAACCACTGGACTTTAAACGGTTACATAATTAAGATGGAGAGAAGTTCCTCACAAACTATGCCACAGCGTGTTTTTCCTTTCCTCAGTTCACTTAATCGAACTAAAGCCAGGGGCCGTGCCATGGCTCAGGCGGTTAGCCGCCGGCCTCCCACCGCGGAGACCGGGGTTCGATCCCGGGTCAGTCCATGTGGGATTTGTGGTGGACAAATTGGGACTGGGACAGCTTTATCCCCGAGTTCTTCGGTTTTTCCCTGTCAATTTTATTCCACTTCACCACTAAAAAGACTAATCGAACTAAAGCCAACCCTTAATCTATAATTTTAATTTTAATCTCAACAATCATTTTGCAGCATTTTGAACGCCTGCCCAACCACCCGTACCGACAGCACATTGTCAGGTGTGTAAGAAGAGATTCCGCAGGCAATAAAGTCAATATTTATACATAGAGAAAAATAAATTAAAATTGATGGTGCCCTTCTATCACTGTTGAGCTGTGAAAGCTGAATTTGAAATGGAAAATGACAAGTCATTATTCTTGTAATTTATATTTGACAAGCTGAGTTAGAAACAGCAGCTCCGCCGGAAGTATTGGCCATAAGACAAAACGCTGAAATAAGTTGTTACAGCGTCATGTCAGTAGTGATGTTCATCCCGCAACAACAAAAATTTTGGCTATACAACAGAACAGTTGCAGACTATGTCGGCGAAGTGCTAACCGTCTGGACTTCTATTTCAAAGATAAGGTAAAAACGTAACGGTGTAACTGTGCACGCCATGAAGACATATAGGGGAAGATGAGGTATAACTCCACTCAATCTTAAGGCGGAGGTGGGGGTTGACATCACCCTTCGGCCGCCTTAACCCCGCGAACAAACCGCAGTACCAATTGAATAACAGACTGGGTGGACCCCAGAGATTTGGACTGTTCGGAGAATGAAAATGTTGTCCTTACTGGTAATCGAACCCCGATCCGTCCAGCCCGTATTTATTCGTTATACCGAGTGAGCTATACCGGTCCAATTCCTGAGAAGTGTAGTTCGAATCTAGGCCGATTCGCGGCCATCGTGACTGACATATCTCGTGGTTTTCCCAAGTCTCTCAAGGAAGAGTTTCCTGTTATTACTTCGATTAGGTTACAACCGCCTCCTTTCGAGTCCCCTACAATTCATCATTCGCCAGTGACTGCTGTATAGTGTCAGTGAATAACATCGTCTTAAAACGAACCACAAAATCCAAAAACTTTCACCCAAAAACTGTAACTAAGCTGCAGACAGTGTGTCGACTAGGAATCTCTTGGCCAGCTGTTTAACCAAGTCATATTGTCAGTTCAATTTGATGCAAACGAGTGTGAAGAAATCGCATTTAAGTCTGACGGCACTTTAACCCTTTAAAGACGAAGCGTGTCTCTTTTATATAAGGACTCAGTGCGTACCGCGCTGTAAACACTCTCCACTTCAGTTATAAAAACCAGTCTCTTAATGTTTTATAAGGCAAAAGTTGCTGTTTGTTCTGAGATCTGTACGAAACACATAAACGCAATGTGGGCACCACGTAGAAATGTTTAGTGTTACACCTTCCATCTACCCTTAACCCTTTAAAGACGAAGCGTATGTGTTTTATATAAGGACTCAGTGCGTACCGCGCTGTAAACACTCTCCACTTCGGTTATAAAAACCAGTCTCTTAATGTTTTATAAGGCAAAAGTTGCTGTTTGTTCTGAGATCCGTACAAAACACATAAACGCAATGTGGGCACCACGTAGAATTTTTTAATGTTAAACCTGGTGGTACGTAAAGTTACCGCTAGGCTTTAAAAGGTTAAGCAAATGCAGTGGACTTAAACTTAGTCGAACCTGACTCACACAGTGCTGTAAAAGCTGAATATTGCTTCCGTTCAAGCACTGTGATACAGGTACAGATTAACTGCATGCAGAAAACAAACGTGTCTCACTTTGCAGCAAGGTAGCGAGTAACGGTCAAATTATTTCCACTGACTTCGATCCTGCTTGCAGCCTAAAATGTCGACGGGTGAAATTTTCTTATATCTAATTTTTATTTAGTCCCACGATTTGTTTATTAGAAAAGTTTCAAGGACGAACATTTCAAACAAACAAGGCAGGCAATATACATACAACGTAACATTGTGGCGCGTTCGCGTAACCATTGTTGCCACTCACACGCAACAATGAGTTCGCTTTGTACACTTTAGCTACACATCACTGTCAACAATGCAAAATATTGAAAGTATTGCCACGGAAATGCAACAGTGCGTTTCCTTTATACTGTTGTCAAGCTGCAAAATACTTTACAGTGCTACCAACAATAAAACGTACTTAAGTCTTCACGTAAAGTTGATGTAAATTTCAACTTTCTCTGCAGCATCACTGTTCTTGACAATGGTTGTACATCACTTTCTTTACACACTTCTTTGAGGAGTTTTCCATTGTCACCACCTCAAATAAAACACTAAAGATTCTAAAAACACAAATAGGACCTGAGGAAGGAAGAAGCTTCTTCCGAAACAACGTTGTGTTTTTAGCACTTTTGGTGTTTTATTTGCGATGGTGACGATGGAAAAAGTCCTCAAAGAAATGTGTGAAAAAAGTTCAATTTTCTCGACAGAATTTCATAAAAGTCGCCAATATAAAATTTCACGAAAAGCCGTACAGTAGCAGCTGATTTAGGTGAAGGAGCCTAAATATGAGATGGATTCGACAAGAAATACTTAAGAAGGTACAAACCTCTAGCGAGGTCTTCTCAAAACTACAACATTAATAGGAAGAGTGGGCTTTGTAAAGAGGATCTGACGTTATCCTTTGGTTGTGTGTGTAGGCAGTGCTTTGTGCCACAAGAATTCTCTGTTATTTCATCTAACGACTCCTGCTTCTGCCATGCCTCACGTGCCAGTACGTACACACCGTGCTGAGGTACTGGAACGAGGTTTAGCTCACCAAAGTATCATCTGACTGGGTGATTATACCGCATCACCAGTTTGAACCTGACTAACCACGATTAGCTGTAAGCTATCTCTAACCAACGCTGACGTCACTAATTAAGTCACGATCTATGCGCAGCAAAATTCATGCTTTGGACATCAAAGGAGATGCGAGACGAGAATTCCTCAATGTAAAGTTCAACTGCGTACAAACACGTTACGGCGGTTATTATGCGAATTTTCAGTATTTTATGGTGGTATCAAAATTATGGTCTTCTGAAATGTGACGTCATCTGTGAACTGCACGACGTCATATTTCAGGTTAAAATATTGCTTTGATTCTCCAGTACAGGATTTTAACCCTTTAAAGACGAAGCGTATCTGTTTTATATAAGGACTCAGTGCGTACCACGCTGTAAACACTCTCCACTTCGGTTATAAAAACCAGTCTCTTAATGTTTTATAAGACAAAAGTTGCTGTTTGTTCTGAGATCCGTACAAAACACATAAACGCAATGTGGGCACCACGTAGAATTTTTTAATGTTAAACCTGGTGGTACGTAAAGTTACCTCTGGGCTTTAAAAGGTTAAACTACTAACGTACTTGAAATGCCGACTACAGTCGCCACGCGGTCTAAGGCGTGGGTCTAGGACGTTCGCTTGCTGGGATTGCGGGTTCGAATCCCGCCTGAGGCATGGATGTCTGTCGTGAGTGTTGTGTGTTGTCAGGTAGAGTTTTCTGTATCTTACTGATCACTCGTCCAGAGGAGTCCTACCGAGTGTGGTGTGTCTGAGTGTGATTGTGAAGCCTCGATACTGAAAAGGCCCTGGCCAACTGGGGCTGTTAACTAACTCCATGGAGCAGAGGTCTTCTTGAGAAGCTAACAGTTTCTCAGCTAGTCAAGAAATTCCCCGCATCTTTGGAACCCGGAATTTCATTACCGCATCCACAACAGCCCGCCACCTGTCCCTATCCTGAGCCAGCTCAATCCAGTCCATATCCCATCTCACGTCTTGAAGATCTTTTTAATATTATCCTCCCATCTACGCCTGGGTCTGCCAAGTGGTCGCCTTCCCTCAGGTATCTGCACCAAAATCTTGTAACTATGTCTACTCTCATAGTAAGTAGTCACTAAACATTACTTCGGTGTGATTTACACACGAGATGAACAGCACATGCATTATGCAGCTGTGCAGCACACAGTCCAACTCATCAACCCATATTGACATTTTGATAATGATACCAAAAACTGATATGAAAAATGTATTCGTTCATAACGTTCGAAACAGATGTGACGTTTCACAAAAACTAACACCATGTGGGTTTTGAAGATGAAAAATTGATGCCGCAATTAATGGTGCATTAAAGCATAAAACAGCGGTTCTAAAAATATCTGCTCTTTACCACTGTATCAGCAACAAACACGAGGGGATTCAGCGTATTATGACTGTGTGCTTATTAATTCTAATGTGTTCTTTAAAAAAATGTATGAATGCGTAATAACTATTGCCTTCTGTCTTATTTTCTTTTAATAAACTAACCAAATGCATATACAACATGCACAATAATGTAGTCTTTTATCACCGCAACATGTTTCGGCACCACTATGCTACCTTCAGATATTTCTTCCACCAACTTTTAAAACTAGCTAAAATATTATAAAACTTGCACTGAGTCATCCTGTTGTGCCAGTTTTATAAATAAAAATAAAACAAAAAACCGGTGTCTTGTTTTTTATTTATAAAATACGATATATTAAACTGTCAGCAGTTATTCTGCATATCGGAGCTGCGCCCAGTGCTTCGTCTGTCTGTTGTTTCAGAGCTGATACATTTTGACTGATGTTTTAGGACTAACTGCCTGTCTGAATGTAGCTATGTCACTAATGACACAGCTACAAAGAATTTTGTCGATAACTTCTTGTACGTATAGTTACATGCAATTCACTGTTTCGCGTGACTGTCAGTGCGCCACTGTGCCGCAACTGTAACGACATCACAAAGCAACAGAACCCACAACACCAAGCGGTAAATAGACTCGAACCCGTTTATAACGACATAGATTTATACGACACCTCGCCTATAGCGTCAGATAGCCTGCGGTACCAATTAATTCCTCATTGTTAACCATAATATTATACTGATCGGTTATAACAACACTCGTTTATAACGACACAAAATATTCAGTCCCTTTCATGACGTTATAACAGAATTCGACTACCATTCGTACGGGCAATAACCGCAAGGAAATTAAATTCTTCTTAGGATAAACATAGAAAGAATCCAGAATTATAAATTACACTTCTTGAAGCATAACTTTTAGTGCCCGATTTCCTTAGCCGGCTTCAACATTTAAAACCATTTTGAAAGAAAAAGTCTGCTGCACACATATTGATGTGTACATTTAGAAACCTCTGGAATAGAAATCTGGACGCTTGAATGGACGAAAATAAAGAGTAATCACATATTTAAGAAGGCCAGAGCGCGTTCATATCATCGATGCGCTGAGATCAAAACTGTAACGAGACTTCGGGGCAGCACAGGGAACCTCTTTCATTCCCGAAACAACGGGCAGACTTACTAAGCCGTTAGTCGTGTGTCGTGTTGATTACGTGATTTACGGCTCCACTTACTATACACATGGGCCGGTCCCAGTGGCCGCGCGGTCTAAGGCGTAGGTCTGCGGCCGAGCGGTTGCTGGGATCGTGGGTTCGAATCCCACCGGGGGCATGGATTTTTTTGTCTTGTACAGTGTTTGTGTTGTCAGGTAGAGGTCTCTGCGACGGGCCGATCCCTCGTCCAGAGGAGTCCTACTGACTGTGGTGTGTGTCTGAGTGTGATCAAGCGAAAATAAACAACCTCGACACCTGCTGTGAGTAGGTAGAAGAGGGAAGGACTACGAAACGGAACGAAACGAAAATTACTCTGCACATGGGCGAAAATAATGCTACAAGTATTCATCTGAAGCATGTCGTTGTTGTCCCAATTTAACTAAATCATAATATGCCAATCAGTTTTAGTGAAAATTCGACATACTATGTTCCATTTAATTTCGTTCAGCTGTTGTTGAGTTCATCTGAGAACCGACAGACAGGCAGGCAGACAGACAGAGAGAAGGACGGACGAAAGGAAGAATTTTAATAGAAACTCCGCAGGACGCAAATGCATCAACAAGGAGCAGCCAGTCCATAAGTTTATGACTGCATGATCAGTGGAACTATAAGGCAGTGAACAGACAACAAAATGAAATATAACAAACACGAATGTTCGACGCGCCCCGTCGCAGGCACCAACTTGTGTTTTGTAATTTTAAGCTAGGCCAAACCAGGGGCCGTTGGCTTGCTGGAATTTTGGGTTCGAAAACCTCCGGGGTTTATGGGACGGGCCGTCCCCTTGTTCAGGGAAGTCCTATCGAGTGAGTGAGTGAGTGAGTGAGTGAGTGAGTGAGTGAGTGTGTGTGTGTGTGTGTGTGTGTGTGCGCGCGCGCGCGCGCGTCACTGAGTGCGATAAAGTGCAACAATAACCCTCTACCCCCAAGACGAGAAGGAAGAAAAGGTCAGACTAAAATAATATTTAGGTTGGTTGCAGGAGGACTTGTTTAGCTACACAGAATGACACGTAATACAGGGTGTTCCTTTTATCGTTTCCTCGAGCATGACAGCTTCACCGCACAGAAACCCCGCGTCCGCCGCGACAGTTCCGTGACAGGTGCCGTACTCATGAAGACGAACGAAGAGACACTCTATATAATGATTAACCATAAGTTTTGATGTTTTAAACCATACCGTCTTTTGGGTATTTACACTGTGTAGTGAGCTTTGTTTCCTTCCGAAATTTCGGGAGAACGTATTGTCGCTATTTTCATGGTGACTAAAATTTTGTTCAGGTGAAAAAGTTGAGGCAAATCACATTACACTACCGTCAGTCGGACAAGTAACTAATATTCTTTCCACTGTTTTAATATTTTAATGTAATCAGCCTACCGAAAGAATCTTAACCATTTTTTAATTATTTCAATATTCCAATGTGATTGTGCTCAGTGTACGTGGTTACTTTTACCAGGAGAACAACCTACAGCGAAATTGAAACTCTAGATGCGATCCCTTTAAGACGCTGGGCCTACAAGCGGATGACTATCTAATGGTACGCTCCCAGAGGATGGCACCATAGCGCCGAAACATGTAGGAATGTTTTATAGATTTGAAAAGTGAAGTGTGTGTGCATTTAACCCTTTAAAGCCTAGCGGTAACTTTACATACAACCAGGTTTAACATTCAAAAATTCTACGTGGTGCCCACATTGCGCTTATGTGTTTTGTACGGATGTCAGAACAAACAGCAACTTTTGCCTTATAAAACATTAAGAGACTGGTTTTTATAACCGAAGTGGAGAGTGTTTACAGCGCGGTACGCACTGAGTCCTTATATAAAACAGATACGCTTCGTCTTTAAAGGGGTAATTCGTTGAATACACTCACGAGTAACTGATTTCTTACTGGCGTTAAATGTCACGTTCCTGCGTTAGCTGAATTCCGTGAAAGCATCGAAACACACACACACACACACACACACACACACACACACACACACACACAGAGCTTTGCTGGCCATGACGCACCTTTCCACTCTTGTGTCTCGTTTTCAGGAAGAACAAAGTCGACGACTGATTTGATGGACTTGTTGAACGCTACGTCATTCAATCCTGTTTGGCGCCGCACAGAGCAGGATTTACAGTCGTGTAGGCAGAAACACGAAGTGACATAGAAGGCATTTGTTATGACGTGCAGGATAGTCAGCAGAGAACCTCCCAAAGGCCTGTGAAAGCCAGGTCACATCGTCTGCCCCTTAAGTAAGGGCTATTTCCATGTCTGTGAGGCTCGTGTCTGCACTTACGTTAAAAGAAATGTCAGGCAAAGAGACGCCCTTACATAAAGGACGCTCCGTTTAACGACAAAATACGATCTTCGTAAAAGAGAGGATACAGCAGTCCTTCGCTTGTTTATTTATGTGTTTCGGCCTGAGTTAGACTGTCTTCAGGAACATGTTACAATTGTGACTGGGTATCACTGATTGTTATATATTTTTAGACATATGAACATGCTTAAAATGACGTAAAATATAAGCCTTTATATATACACTCATACATACCTATATATATACATATGTGCATTCTGCCACCACCAGGTGTGCCAACGCGACAAATTCAGCTTGAAGCGATACTGATATTTTCAGAAGGCACAGTATCACACTCAAATTTGATGTGACATTTAATTTTTATCATAAGGCGTCCCATTGAATTATTTAAATAGCATTTTCTTTGTTTTGCGTTTGGTCCATTTATGCCCTCTGTACTGTTCTTTGCTATTTGTTTTTGTATGTTGTGCTCTTTCTGTTATGCGTCTTCTCGCTCTTGATACAGCACGTTGATACAGCACGTTGATACAGCACGTTGATACAGCACGTTGATACAGCACGTTGATAAAGAATTATTATTATGATTATTACTATTTGTGCTGTTTTTGTGTTGTATTTGTGTTTTTGTGCTGGCTTTATAATAGGCATTTTTTCTGTTAAGCCTGCACGTTAATAAATACCGATTGACTGATTGCTTATTATACTTAACAAATGTAAATTTCACGAAACATTACGTGTGTATTTTTTCACCAGTTTTGTTTAAACGTTTTAACAAATTTTCTCTGATGTGTCTACACAAGTCGAAAGAAGGCTGCACAAGAAGCAAACTAACCTAGCCTGCAACATGCTTCTGTATATCAGGTGCACGCATTCCCATTCCTTTTCAGATCTGCGAAAAGCAACGCAACCCAGAAGGCTGAAGCTTCTACACAGCGCACACACCATAAACCTGAACTCACAAATGACTCTATGAACTAACTAACTAACTAACTAACTAACTAACTAACTAACTAACTAACTAGCTAGCTAGCTAACTAGCTAGCTAACTAACTAACTAACTCCATGGAGCAGAGACCTTCTTGAGAAGCTAACAGTTTCTCAGCTACTCAAGAAATTCCCCACATTTTATGGAATCCGGAAGTTCATTACCGCATTCACAACAGCCCGCCACCAGTCCCTATCCTGAGCCAGCCCAATTCAGTCCATGGCCCCATCCCACTTCTTGAAGATCAATTTTAATATTATCCTCCCATCTACGCCTGGGTCTCCCAAGTGGTTGCTTTACCCTCAGGTCTCCCCACCAAAATCCTGTATGCACCTCTCTTTTCCTCCATACGTGTTACATGCCCAGCCCATCTCATTCTTCTCGATTTGATCACCCGAATAATATTTGGCGATGAGTACATGTCACGAAGTTGACTCTATGCACGCCCGTGCATTTACACGCCAACGACGCATTGCACCACGTCTGTAGCAGCCTTTCGCGCCTGTTTCACAGTCTCTGGTATGAAGATCACAGTTAGCTTAGAGTCGGCCCTTCATCTTAGTTTACGGTCTCAGCACGCGGCGCCAATATATTGTGCGAGCCCTGACCACTGTGTAGACACTTTTATAGGCTACGGGCTAACGCTGCATTTGTTTAAGCTAATCATGTAAATTTATTGTGTGGGGGGGGGGGGATATAAGCACCATAAAGAATAACTAAGAAAGGGTGTTTTATATGCTGGAGCACGTTCATAGTATGTTTTTACTGGGTTGTGATAACGTGTAGACGAATAACATTTCAGAGGAAAGTGCTGTGCCAATCTTCTGTGTTAAAATGCCCATTTATAAACCTACGTCATGTGAAGGGAAACTTTGAATGTATAGAAGTTTTACAAAAAGGAAATGGTCTTAACTTGCAACAAATCGTTATGCGAATAACTCCGTCGTAAAACAGTCCTTCTTCAGAAGCTAACAGCTACTAAGCTAGTCTAGAATTTCCCCGTATTTTGCGACAATCGATCGAACTCTGCGAGTTTTAATTTGTATTATGCCGAATGACTGTAGGAATAAACTCTGTATGTACGACAGATAGTTACAGGAAGTATGTACCATCATGGGTAAAGTATCTGTTTTGCGTCTTGTAGGCACCAATACAATTGGCCACTCTTTATTATCTGCTTTAACGAAACACTTTAACGCAAGAAATGTAACAAATATGGCGTATAGCCTAAGATTTGACGATTTCACGCTGAATAAAAAGGGACTAACTTTTTTGGGAGGTGAAATTGGGTATTGGCAGAGATAGAAATCTAAGTTCTGGGGAACTTATTTCCCATCCAGCATCCAAGTTGATATGCGCATCATGTCTTAACACGCGCTCCAAGTGCTGAAGTGACGGCGTCAACTTCGAGCCAATTCCTTCAGCCATTACAGTGTAGATAGCATGTCCCCCCGAAACGTCGGGCAGAACACACAGAAGACTACAATATGGGAATTTGTTGCTTTTCCAACATTCGTTCCGGATCGAGTCAGTAGGGCACAGCACTGCTTAACCTTTTAAAGACGGAACGTATCTGTTTTATATAAGGACTCAGTGCGTACCGCGCTGTAAACACTCTCCACTTCGGTTATAAAAACCAATCTCTTAATGTTTTATAAGGTAAAAGTTGCTGTTTGTTCTGAGATCCGTACAAAACACATAAACGCAATGTGGGCACCACGTAGAATTTTTTAATGTTAAACCTGGTGGTACGTAAAGTTACCGCTAGGCTTTAAAACGTTAACACATCACCCATTTCTGGTTCACCGCACCTCATCCCCACCCTACCCTCCCTCCCATGTGGTACTATATAACCATTACGTTTTATCGCCCAACCAACTTACCAAAAATCGTTTTGTTTTGACAGTTCCGGAACCCGTCATGTGGACAGAACGGCAGTCCAGTACCGAGCTAAGGCGATCCTGCACGAACGGCAGTAACCGGATGGTTTATGTGCGTACCGCGCCCTTAATGGTCGGAAGGTCGTTTTATATGTTCAATACTGTAACGAAAATGGCCGAATGAACGGTGCGGGGAATGGAATGAAACAGAGAACGAATGGAGACGTAAGAGTGGCAGTGTGACAGCCGGATTTGTACCTCGAACGGACGGCAATATGGCTCTAACACTTCGTCATTTTTCGTAATATAATATAATATAATATAATATAATATAATATAATATAATATAATATAATATAATATAATATAATATAATATATCGGTATATGTAAGTACAACAACCGTACTGTCTGTTGCATATATTCTTATTTCCCCCTATCTAATATATCATATTATAATTTTATTTTATTTTTGTAAATAACTTATTACTTAAATATATTGTGTATAATTTGCCAGACATAACCTCAAATTTTAGCATCGTCGCCATATTTGTAATTGTTGACTCAGAAAAAATAATGCGTACATAATAATCTGTCTGTTAAACATCTCCATGCACACCAAATTTAACTTACGTAACTAAGACGGTTAATTGTAACCGCCAGGAAAGTGAAAGCTACAGAGAATTTTTGCATGGCCGCCATATTGTTACTTCACAATCTGGAAAAATATTGTCGTAAGAGGCGTCTCATTTGCTTCCATGAAACCTAATCTCCTTCTTCTCCTGTGGTGCAAAAGCCCAATTCGGGCCCAGGCTGCCTCATTTTTGAGGTTTCTAGATCACACACACACACACACTCGGTAGGACTCCTCTTAAAGAGTGATCAGCTCGTCGCTGAGGCCGCCACCCATGCAACACATAACAAACACAAAGTCGGACATCAATGCTACCGGTGGGGTTCGAACCCGCGATCCCAGCAAGCGAACAGCCGCAGACCCACGCCTTAGACCGCGCGGCCATGGGGATCGGCAAGAAACTTGATACTACAGGACACTTCAGGACCTTAAATTAGTGTCGCTAAAATCAAGCGCTCCGCGTAAGTTTCGCGCATGCACCATTTATGAAGTACTACAAATTCCAGGAAATTAGGAAACGTGGCTTTGGGATTTCCTTGAGTGGCACAGTATTCATACAAATCCTAGTGAAAACCTGTAATTTCTGCAATATATGGAATGAGAGGACAGATAAACACTACACACATACACACAGCATGTTTGTCTCAAAGCCGTACTTTTCTTCTTCTAGGAAGGAG
This sequence comes from Coptotermes formosanus, assembly GCA_013340265.1. Taxonomy (NCBI): domain Eukaryota; kingdom Metazoa; phylum Arthropoda; class Insecta; order Blattodea; family Rhinotermitidae; genus Coptotermes; species Coptotermes formosanus. The sequence goes on along the minus strand of BLKM01009909.1, from coordinate 500,033 downwards.
AACAAAGGCTGAGGGTGTTCGAGAATAGTGTGCTGAGGAGGATATTTGGGCCTAAGAGGGACGAGGCGACAGGGGATTGGAGAAGACTACATAACGAGGAACTTAATGACCTGTACTCATCACCAAATATTATTCGGGTAATCAACTCCAGAAGAATGAGATGGGCGGGGCATGTAGCACGTATAGGGGAAAAGAGAGGTGCATACAGCATTTTGGTGGGGAGACCTGAGGGAAGGCCACCACTTGGGAGACCCGCGCGTAGATGGGAGGACCATATTAAAATGGATCTTGAAGAAGTGGGATGGGGCATGGACTGGATTGAGCTGGCTCAGGATAGGGACAGGTGGTGGGCTCTTGTGAATGCGATAATGAACCTCCGGGTTCCATAAAATGTGGGGAATTTCTTGACTAGCTGAGAAACTGTTAGCTTCTCAAGAACGCCTCTGCTCCATGGAGTTAGTTAGTTAGTTAGTTAGTTAGTTAGTTAGTTAGTTAGTTAGTTAGTTAGTTAGTTAGTTAGTTAGGAAGGAGGGCATGCCAACAGCATTATAACAAACCATAACAAGGATGTAGGAGTTAACTGATATCGAAACGCGGACACCAAAGTCGCATGATATCGTGGCAGGGACTGATTATACAAAACGCTATACTGCTACATGTTTAAACATTATTACCCCCTCAATGCCGGCGTCGGTGCACTGTACGGTCGTGACTGCGTTTAAGAGTACTATAACTTTGAAACTCATCTGTCCGGAGCAGCAGTTAGAATTTAAACCCCAGCTTCCCCGAAGGGTTAAAGGTTCATCAAAACAAGTGATTATATTGAACCTACTAACACCAGTGCTACTTAGCTCAGCGCTAAGGCTGCACGATTTTTGACAGTCAGCTACCAAAAATTTTTCCGCGTATCTGACACACAGTAGCAACTACTCTTCGTCCCCACCTCCCCATATTTCAGAATTTCGCACATTTGCGTTGTTGGTATTATTTGCAACAGGAAATTAAAAGTCTGTAGAAAAGCGGGTTGCTTTAAATGCCATGCTTTCATACCGGGTTTATAGAAAATTGGAAAATTTGTATGCCAGTTATTCATAACCTTTATGGAATTCGGTGGGGAGGAAGGTGCGGAGAGTGAAGTGCGGACGATGTAGTTGGATGGTAGAATTCTGAGAAAGGAGTTTTGTATCTAAAGGTGTTAAAAGTAATTCTCCTTGGCACGGCGCTTTAGGTGCTTGGTCCGTTAGTTTCGGAAGAACTCTTACCAACAGCCACGAAAAATGTTTTAGAAATGAAGGCACAACCATTACAATATGAAATACAGAAATCACCAAACGCAACACTATGCAACTACTGAACGGAACCATTAACACACTCTGAAATGTTGCGACCATTAACTGGTATTTCTCAGGGAGAACTCTGTTATGAACACATTTTGAGTGGTAACATGTGTTAAAATATCTGGTAAAAAGGTACAGCTATCTCTATACAGGGCTGGACAAGACCCTAGGCTTCCACGACACTGAGACTCACAGATATCAAGAAAATTGACATATGAAAATGCTAAGGTTGTCAGCCCTACGCACCGGCCGTCTTTAACCCCAGGATACATTCCTGGTACTCATTTCTGTTAGAGGCTGAGTCGACCCCAGAGCCATAGTGCAACCGAAGGGATAAAGTATATTAAAAATTCCCAATGACTTTATCAGGAATCGAACCCGTAACCTCCCGGCCTGCCTCAAATAACTGGGATCATATAGGCTAATTTTCACGCCTTAAATAAAGGTTTCGCTAGAATTTAAGTGTTCACACCCGGCCTTTAAAGGTTAAACTTCAATCCAAGAAACAGAGACATACAAACTGTGTGGAGAAATCATACACTTATGGATAGAAAGATATGTTAGTGTGACTACATATGAGGTTTTACACAGGATTTTGGAGGGGTTTTTTAACATAGGTGTAACTTGCTATGTTTTCTGCCCATGTCTGCGCATGCAAAACTAGCGCAGAGTTCGTTCAAACACCAACTCTGACCGACTGAATACTCGCATCACCCTAACACTGCCCATTTACTGCGGCTACAAAACGTGAACTTTGATTAAAGCACAGGTTCGAGGTGCTCAGCCTAACGGTACGGTGAGTTACACTACTACAGACAAACAGCACTAATCCCTGCAGAGAAATGTTCGTTTGGCAAACTTTTCGTATTGCTGTCTGCCTGCCTTGAGTGAGACCGGGGGTTGTTGCTACTGTGGAGTATCGATTATGTGTGCTGCGGGCTGCGTCTGCCTCCCTACCACTGTACAGCGGCTGACTGCACTGGCAGCATTACAGGAGTAAGTGAGTCTACGGTCGTGCAAAGTGGGCCCTTAATTTGAACCAAAAACTGAACCGCTTCCTGCCACTAACCGGCACACACATTGAAATACTGGGAATAAGAGATTAAGAATAGGGGGTACAAACTATTACGTGACGTGGGATTTTATGATTTAAGAAACTAGTCTCATGTTATTGAGGTAAACACATTAAAGAGGCTACAATAGGCTGGCCATGTAGCAAGGGCGAGGACACATGATCAACGTAAAAAATTTAACTCGGAAAAGTAGTATCCACGCAAAGTTCATATTCACGTCACGTGACTTGTTACGAGAGAGCATGAAGACGGATTTTGTCCAGGGACGAACGAACGGGCGGACGGACGGACAGACAGACAGATATGATTTCAACTGACTTTCTATTATTCGACGTTAAATAACAGATGCATCATCTGAATGTCTGAAAGAAGGACAGTGTATGCAAAACTTATAATTAAATTCAATTAATTCAACTTGCCAAACATTTTTGGCAATACAACACAATGCAGATGTTCCTTTAGCAAACACACATTTCAGCCTTTAACAGAGATTACTGTAATGCCACAGATTCTGTTTAATTAAAATTCAGGAATTTTTGACAATAAAATAGTATAATGGACATAATCCATTATTGCACGTATATTTCAAGGTTAACCTTTTAAAGCCTAGCGGTAACTTTACGTATCGACAGGTTTAACATTAAAAAATTCTACGTGGTGCCCACATTGCGTTTATGTGTTTTGTACGGATCTCAGAACAAACAGCAACTTTTGTCTTATAAAACATTAAGAGATTGGTTTTTATAACCGAAGTGGAGAGTGTTTACAGCGCGGTACGCACTGAGTCCTTATATAAAACAGATACGCTTCGTCTTTAAAGGGTTAAACAGAGGCTGTTCTAATTGTCGAACTTCCCATCAACCTAAAATCCATTTTAAGAGCCCAGAAGTACCAACACTCTCTGAGTTCTAATACTAACTCGTTAACAGCCGTCTGTTCTCTTCGATTCAATCGAAGGCCACAAAAACCTCATTACGCCTTCACTAACGTGCATTTAATGAACAAAGGAAATAACTTGCGCCGATCCCAGTGGCCGCGCGGTCTAAGGCGTAGGTCTGCGTCCGAGCGCTTGCTGGGATCGTGGGTTCGAATCCCACCGAGGGCATGGATGTTTGTCTTGTACAGTGCTTGTGTTGTCAGGTAGAGGCCTCTGCGACTGGCCGATCCCTCGTCCAGAGGAGACCTACCGACTGTGGTGTGTGTCTGAGTGTGATCAAGTGAAAATAAACAACCTCGACACCTGCTGTGAACAGGTAGGTAGAAGAGGGAAGGGCTGGGAAACAAAACGGAAATAACTTGCAGTCTCATTTTCTTCGACAGGAGAGGCAAAAGGGCATCCCTACACGCTTGAAACAAGACTGTAACACTGTTTTGAACCTGCGAACAATTATCGGCCTTACACTTTCAAGACAGGAAGAGCTATGTTACTTGGCAACTGTAAGAGGGCTTGTGGTATTGGTGCAGTGTTACGTTAACCTTTTAAAGCCTAGCGGTAACTTTACATACCACAATGTTTAACATTAAAAAATTCTACGTGGTGCCCACATTGCGTTTATGTGTTTTGTACGGATCTCAGAACAAACAGCAACTTTTGCCTTATAAAACATTAAGAGACTGGTTTTTATAACCGAAGTGGAGAGTGTTTACAGCGCGGTAGGCACCGAGTCCTTATACAAAACAGATACGCTTCGTCTTTAAAGGGTTAATAAATACCCAAATGAATACACCACAACGGCACAGTAAATCTTTGTAACATGAAACCTTACACAGTAAACACTGCACTACCGACACCGTACTCAAAACGTGACATGAATCAGAACCGAAATACGCGACTTTCTTATGTTGTTATGGGGTAAATAAAAAGGATTCGACGTTTCTTGCTTTACCAAGCAGCGCAATGCGGTCGGAATAGTGACTGCCTAGGGGCCGAAAGGTCCGTGGTTCGAATCACCATAGAGGCAAAAATTTTTCTCTTCTCCAAATCGTCCAGACCTTTTCTGGGGCCCAAACAGCCTCCTATTAAATCGGTATTGGGGTCTCTTCCCCAGGGGTAAAGAGGCCGGGACATGACGTTGAACACCAATTCCATCTAGTGCCGAGGTTAAGAACGAGTGGAGCTATAATTCTACTCCCCATACACGCCTTCATGGCGTGGGCAAGGAAAGTTTTAACTTTTAAACTTTATCTGTTACATCCAGAATCCTTAAAGACTAAACGTTTTTGCGTTGAAAGTAACTCAAATTTGTCATTTTGAGGCTTTTCTATATATTCCTTTGTAACTTACAAATTCCATTTCGAAACTTATAACATTTCGCTTTAGCCCTTTAAAAGCCCAGCGGTTACTGTATGTGCCACCAGGTTTAACATTCACAAATTCTACGTTCTGCCCACACAGTGTATTTATGTGTTTTGTGTGGATCTCAGAACAAACAGCGATTATTTCCCTATACAGCATTAACTGACTTGTTTTTATAACCGAGACGGAGTGTGTTTACTGCGCGGTACGGACTGAGTCTTTAAACAATTCTACGTTCTGCCCACACAGTTTATTTATGTGTTTTGTGTGGATCTCAGAACAAACAGCGATTATTTCCCTATACAGCATTAACTGACTGGTTTTTATAACCGAGACGGAGTGTGTTTACTGCGCGGTACGGACTGAGTCTTTAAACAATTCTACGTTCTGCCCACACAGTGTGTTTATGTGTTTTATGTAGATCTCAGAACAAACAGCGATTATTTCCCTATACAGCATTAACTGACTGGTTTTTATAACCGAGACGGAGTGTGTTTACTGCGCGGTACGGACTGAATCTCACTGCAGAAGAGTTTATTTCCAGTTTATTCAAAGGCCATGCCATGGCTCAGGAGACTGTGACTTAGTGGTGGCAAGAAATGTCGCAACATCATTACTCTGAATTTAAAATCAGGCACTTAGTTCATAAGTACCTAGGTGAAGTAACCACCAGGCGATCCGAGTCATACAGCTTCTCAGATCTGACATTAATTAGGCTGTATTATTCGTACATGATTGTGGATTGCAAACGAACCCCCATTATAGGCAGGTAGCTACATGTCTATCGGCGTTTAATATGCTCTCGACCTACTACATCTGTCACGGTTGCACATTTAACAATTCAATGGACACTGGCAATCACACATGTCATCCGATTTAATGTTAATTACCTCAGCATTTCCCCCACAGACAGCATTTGTTAATTTAAATTGGTTCTCAGAATAAACAACTGGCCTGAATATGATTAGCTGAATTACTGTCGCGTGCTGTTTTCCCTTTCAGGTTCTCTCAACTAACACTGAGTACTAGCTAGTTACATGCGTGTTCTCCACACTCACACGCAGTAACTAACCAATTAGTTAACGAAGTAACTAACTAAATTAATTTAACTAAGTAACTGAGTAACCGGCCGATCCCAGTGGCCGCGCGGTCTAAGGCGTAGGTCTGCGGCCGAGCGCTTGCTGGGATCGTGGGTTCGAATCCCACCGGGGGCATAGATTTTTTTCTCTTGTACAGTGTTTATGTTGTCAGGTAGAGGTCTCTGCGACGGGCCGATCCCTCGTCCAGAGGAGTCCTACCGACTGTGGTGTGTGTCTGAGTGTGATCAAGTGAAATCAGAAAAACCCTCGACACCTGCTGTGAACAAGTAGGTAGAAGAGGGAAGGACTACGAAACGAAACTGGGTAATTAATTAATTAAGAAACTAAGTAACTACCTAACCTAACTCACTAAGTAACTGAGTAACTAACTACGTGGAGCAAAGTCTTTCATGAGAAGCTAACAGTTCCTCAGCTAGTCAACACATTCCCCGCATTTATGGAACACGAAGGTTCATCACCACATTCACAATAACTAGCCACTTGTCCCTATCCTCAGTCAGATCAATCTAATCCATGACCCCTATCCCACTTCTTGAAGAGCCACATTAGTCTACGCCTAGGTCTTCCAAGTGGTCTCCTTCCCTCAGGTCTCCCAACCAAAACCTCTTATGCTTCCGTCCTGTCCCTCACACGTGCCACAGCACAAATTCCTTTCGCCCCAGTCCGCGTCATCAGTTTCTCATCGCCCAGAACCGGGTTCGATCCCGGGGCCAGTCCATTTGAGATCTGTGCAAAAAGTGGCTGTGGGGCAGATTGTTCTTCAGAGTATTTTGGTTTTCTCCTTTCGCCATATATTTTGATTAAATTGTGGCCTAACAGTGTGAAATGAAGCAGCCACCTGAAACACGCTGTCAACCTGAAGATGGATGCATCACATTCCTCGGAAACATCGCAACAAAACTTTACACTCAACGGTGTAAAAACAAAAAAAACACACTTTGAGTAACACCGGCAGTGAAAACATTATGATGTTAAACTAAACCTCCCCCTGTCCACCCGATGAGAGTACAGGCGAAGTGCAGATACAGCGCCAGTCATTCCTAACACCGGCACTGTCTGGAAGCGAGTGGCGAATTTTGCTCTCCGACAGCTTTAATCCCTGGAAAGAACTTCGGTACAAATTGAATGGCAGACTGGGTGGGGCAAAGAGCCATTTCGGGAACTTTTTTTTCGTAGTCCTAACCCCTTCTACCTACTTGTTCACAGCAGGTGTTGAGGTTGTTTATTTTCACTTGATCACACTCAGACACACACCACAGTCGGTAGGACTCCTCTGGATGAGGGATCGGCCCGTCGCAGAGACCTCTACCTGACAACACAAACACTGTACAAGAGAAGAAAATCCATGCCCCCGGTGGGATTCGAACCCACGATCCCAGCAAGCGGTCGGCCGCAGACCAATGCCTTAGACCGCGCTGCCACTGGGATCGACCGGGAATTTTTGTAGAATAAAAAATGTCTGAAACATGTCGGGATTCGAAGCCCTAATCACCCAGCCCGCAGTCTAGTCACGTTACCGACTGCCCCAGTCTGGCTCCTACATTAAAACATATGTGCGGTATTTTGACAATGTTTTCAACATGACTAGTGGTACGATTCAATTAACCTACTCAGTACATTACAGCGTTTTCATTTCGAAAACACCACCCCATTTTAAAATTGAGATCCTGTATCACGTCACATGTATACCCTACAGACAAATGCATTATGCATAAACACTAAATGTGCAATCGATAGAAAGCTGCGGGTATTTAGCATTGTGATTGGAATGTACTTACACGATACACACAATCGCCCTTCGTACGGTTTTACACGAACGTGTCAGCTTAAATCGTGTTCACAATGCTGTTTAAAGTGTTTACAAAAATGCGTATCACTGTTTGCGTTTGAATGACGTATCACAGTAGAAATATTCCGCGCTCTACTTTCAAAGGCGTTAGTGATTTTCTGCACTTTAAAAATCTACAGTCGCCACGTCTGTATTGAGAATTAACCCTTTAAAGACCAAACATTTGTGTTTTTATATAAGGACTCAGTGCGTACCGCGCTGTCAACACTCTCCACTTCGGTTATAAAAACCAATGTCTTAATGTTTTATAAGGCAAAAGTTGCTGTTTGTTCTGAGATCCGTACAAAACACATAAACGCAATGTGGGCACCACGTAGAATTTTTTAATGTTAAACCTGGTGGTACGTAAAGTTACCGCTAGGCTTTAAAGGGTTAAAGAAGATGTTTAGGGTAACAACGGAAGTGTTCAATTAGCTTTACTTTTAAGTCATCGAAAAGTAAATCAGGGAAGGGGAAAAACCAAATTGTTACTGCAGAGGACAAATGGGGCCATAAATAAACTTATATTCACATATTTCCGCCTGTGGTAAGATTGACGCTTATTTGTAAGTTCTGGTGTCTTGCTACACTGAATGGCGAATTCGAACAGCTATTTGAAGTTTTTGCTGAAGAATTTTATTCTCACATAGAAATTTTTACGGATTCAGTTTTTTCCAGGAAAATACCAAGACTAAAACAGGCCACGACAATTTTATGTCAAATACTCACTGAGTCACAATTCCGCATAACTTGTCAGTTTCATCTGACGCTACGTAAAAAGTATCTGACGCTATATAAAAATTATCTGACGCTATATAAAAAGTATCTGACGCTTTATAAAAAGTGTCTGACGCTACATAAAAATTATCTGACGCTATATAAAAAGTATCTGACGCTTTATAAAAGGTTTCTGGCGTTATATAAAAAATTATCACTGAAACATTTTCGCTGAATGCTATATAAGGGTACAGAAGTAACAAATACGCATTTTACTGTGTCAAGGCACGTGTAGCTGGGCAAGGCGGATTGTGTAGCTGTTTTATATGCAGTACTGCTGTTGTCATCTAAACACACGCACTGCCTCGAGCAAACCCTCCCTGTCGTCAGTTCAGCAAACATGATTAACACAGATACTTGTTTCGTGCCTTAATCAGAGCGTTTAATTAGTCAGCTACTTAACTGGTTGGTTAATAAGGTAACACGATCCCTATAACTACACTGTAGTTTCTTTTCGCAGCCCTTCCCTCTTCTGCCTACCTGTTCACAGCAGGTGTCGAGGTTGTTTATTTTCACTTGATCACACTCAGACACACACCACAGTCGGTAGGACCCCTCTGGAAGAGGGATCGGCCCGTCGCAGAGACCTCTACCTGACAACACAAACACTGTACAAGACAGACATCCATGCCACCGGTGGGATTCGAACCCACGATCGCAGCAACCGCTCGGCCGCAGACCCACGTTGTAGAACTACACTGTAGTAATGGTTTTAACTGGTTGCAGTACGTCCCTTACTGAACATTCACATAATGGCCTCATGGGTTATTACATCTTGTAAGAAAATATTGTGATGTTTCGGAAGAAAGTACTGCCTCAATCTTCAGGATGACTAAATCGGTTTAAGGTGGCTGACGCCAGCAACATGGATCTAATTCAGTAAATTTAAGACTGAGGCAGGCTGTTCCTCTGAAACGTCGGTACCACTGTACTAACCCAGACGGCCATGGTGTGAACAACACCTGCTGTGAGAAGCTGGAAACTTACACAGGCCAACTAAACGTCTCGCGCACTTCTCCGGGCAAACTTTCATTTAGTAAATGCACGGTCATAGCAGCAGCAGTTCCAGTGCCTTCCATAACAGAAATGCTTGCTGAAACTCTTAGTGTAAGCGCAACGGTTTCCTGTTTAACTCTTTATAAACGCAGTGGCTATTTTTTATACCGCCACGTTTAACATTCAACAATTCTACGTTCTGCCCACACCGTGTATTTATGTGTTTTGTGTGGATCTCAGAACAAATAGCGATTATTTCCCTATACAGCATTAACTGACTGGTTTTTATAACCCAGACGGAGTGTGTTTACTGCGCGGTACGGACTGAGTCTTCAAACAATTCTACGTTCTGCCCACACAGTGTATTTATGTGTTCTGTGTGGATCTCAGAACAAACAGCGATTATTTCCCTATACAGCATTAACTGACTGGTTTTTATAACCGAGACGGAGTGTGTTTACTGCGCGGTACGGACTGGGCCTTTAAACAATTCTACGTTCTGCCCACACAGTGTATTTATGTGTTTTGTGTGGATCTCAGAACAAACAGCGATTATTTCCCTATACAGCATTAACTGACTGGTTTTTATAACCGAGACGGAGTGTGTTTACTGCGCGGTACGGACTGAGTCTTTAAACAATTCTACGTTCTGCCCACACAGTGTATTTATGTGTTCTGTGTGGATCTCAGAACAAACAGCGATTATTTCCCTATACAGCATTAACTGGCTGGTTTTTATAACCGAGACGGAGTGTGTTTACTGCGCGGTACGGACTGAATCTTTAAATGTGATTTGCTTCAACGTTGTTATTCAAAGGGACAGTGAAATAAATGGAACAACCTACAAACAATAAAAATAACGAAGGCTAACTGGATTGGTGACATCTTGCGCAGGAACTGCCTTCTAAAACATGTTATTGAAGGAAAGATACAAGTGAAGGAAAGACGAGTGAAAGGGCGTGAGCAGCTACTGTATGACCTTAAGGAAAAAAGAAGGTACTGGAAACCGAAAGAGGAAGCACTAGATCGCACTCTGTGGAGAACTCGCTTTGGAAGAGTCTATAGACCCGTCGTAAGGCACACCACGGAATTAATTAATTAATATATTTATATTAAGAGTGAGTTTATACTTAAAATTTAGAACAAGGTAATACACCTATTTGTCATTATTCATAGAATTAGAACTAAATAAAGAGAGTCTAGCGTCAGAAATTACCACAACAGCCAAAATGTCTGAACTCTGGCAGTACATATTTCACAGCAAATCCTGTAAGTCATTGTCTGCTCTCACAGATTTAAACTCGAAGCTACGGCGCAGCACTGCGGTGAGCTCTCTTCATTTCCCCAGAGACGTCACTGATTATTAATTAATCTCCACGTTGTCACTCGACTTTTGCCCCTGTCAGGCTGCAATCTGTACGGCAGATTCCTACAGACTGGGTACCGTCTGTTACGGAAAGTAAGTCACAAAATTGGTGCCTACACTTGCTTTTACAGGCACTTGTCACATTGGCAATCACTTGAATGTGCTGTAATGCTGACGATCGCTAAAAATCCGTTTATTTCTCCAAAAAAGTCGTGTATTTCGTAATGTTCTCTTTTTTTTGGTTCATAATGTATTAACACTTTACGTAAAGGATTCACTAAAATTTAAATGCCCAGCTCTGGGGTCAAAGGGTTAACACACACACACACACAGTCTAGCAAGGTATACAAATTACTGATTTTGCAATGCTGTTGCCAGTTTCTGCGAACGATTTCACTAACGAAAATCCCTACTGCATTCTGCTTCCCCTGTATGTCGCCTGTAGGGAGGGATGCAAGCTTCACTGAAATCGGTCTGCGATTTCTACGTCTTCCAGTATGCAGCCTGCCTTTATACCGGCTGAGCTACCGGGCTCCGTATTGTTATAATTAGTGGTATAAACACAAAAAGTAAAAAGCTTAGACTTTGTTTAAAGACCACCAGGTGCAAGTACTCTCGAGCAGTACGAGTTTTGTACAAAGTTTCATGAAAATCCATTCAGTTGTTCAAAAAGGAACGACAGACTCACGGATATAATTAAAGAGACTACAGTCTTGTGGCATTTAACTCCGTGTAGTCTGATATATACGCAACACTTTGGCGCATGCGTGTGACGATCCACTAAGAGACTTTTTTTTTCTGCACGTTACCATTGACACGTGAGCACTGCCAGTTGCAACACTGCATTCTCCAAACGTCTCAGTTCATGGCCGGAGCCCATGGATACGTCACAGCGCCGCGCCAGTACGGCTGCTCCTACAGTATCTGTGTAATACAGGTGGCATAACCGTACAGTTGCAGGCGGTAGCCGTTCTTTGCTTCATGTCACGCAAAGCGTAACTCGACACTATAGCAGTGGGAAACGACAAAAGTGCAGCCACATAACCTTTTAAAGCCTAGGGGTAACTTTACGTACCACCAGGTTTAACATTAAAAAATTCTACGTGGTGCCCACGTTGCGTTTATGTGTTTTGTGTGGATCTCAGAATAAACAGCAACTTTTGCCTTATAAAACATTAAGAGATTGGTTTTTATAACCGAAGTGGAGAGTGTTTACAGCGCGGTACGCAATGAGTCCTTATATAAAACATACGCTTCGTCTTTAAACGGTTACGGGAGACTGCGGCAGACGTTACAGTTTTATGTTAGTAATATTACAAAATACATTTTAAAGGAAGATGATAACCAGAAGTTTCGGACCGGCGCTAGAAACGAATCAATGCGAATAAGAACGACACGTTAAACTTGAAAGACTATACAGGGACGTCAGCATTGTTACGTTTACTAAACTCCAACGTCTTAGCTCGATGTGACATCCACAGCGCATGGGATGATTCAAGGAGCACCAAGAAAACATACCTAGCAAATTTAAACTATAAACGACCCAAGGGGAGACACAAGGCTAGAAGGAAAGATGACGCAAAAAGTGACACAAGAAAAATGGGAATTGTTAATTGGAGAGAAGTGGCGCAGGACAGGGACGGAAGGAGGAGAGAAACTAGGAAGGCGCTTATCTTTCTTCGATAGTGGAGCGACAGAAGAGGAGTAGAAGAGGAGTAGGAGGAGGAGGAGGAGGAGGAGGAGGAGGCGGAGAATATTACGAAAGAAGGCCGTGTGTGACAAGTTATGATGGGGAGACAGCGCTGGGTAATATGAACAAACAAAATGTAATCATACTGCAGAAGTAAGGGGGAAGAATTTTCCTATACACCTTATGAAAAACCTAATGCTTGCGTCCAACAAAACCTGAATTACGTCCATTAATTCTTGTTTCATTCTTACAGCGTAACGCGAAATTAGGCTCGAAATTTAAAGTCTATCATTTTATACGCAGTCAAATTACGGCAATCCCAACAATGTACTAAGCGAGTCATACTTGTATGTCAGATGAATTTTAAAAGAAACATATATATATATGCGAAAACCCATTTCAAGTCATTTATTTTTATATACAGCCTGGTGATGGACCTTTCGGGCCGAAAAATGTAGCTCACTCTCAGTGGGATATCGTTGTACAATAAATGTAGCTCACTGTCAGTGGGATATCGTTGTACAATAAATGTAGCTCACTATCAGTGGGATATCGTTGTACAATAAACACAGTTCGGTGGTGGTTTTGTTAATTAGTCGTTAAAAACACAAACAGATATTAAATATAAAAATTTAAAGACGTTAACAGAAAGCCGGAACGTACAAGTCCATTAGTAGAGTTCTGTATTGTTAGAAAGAAGATCAGTTTCAGGGGATACACGAATCACAAAACAACGCGCCAATCACAAAATGAAAACAAGCTGGTCACAAATCCATGTTGAAACACACAAGCAATACAGGACACAGCTACAGCAATCTTAAGTTAATACCATAGACAGAGCAGATAACATCAAAGACTTAGGATATGTACAGCTGGAACTCACACTGAAAACCAATGAAGTTAAATTGCTACTTGAACCAACGGCCTATTGCTATCCTTTTCTTGTTGGTTTGTGGGCGTCGTTGTTAGGCCACATGGCACCATTTTGCACGAAGCACCCACCTTACTTCTTTGCTAAAATGCAGTAAAGTGACCCACATTCTTGCTTATCAAGTTACAAACTCTGACGCTGTTCCAACTTAAGTTCGCCTTAATGGGATTCCCAACAATCGAAACTTCTTACTATGTAATTAATTCGGCAAGCCAGACCGATACCCACATAGCAGCGCCAGTCAGCACCTTCCACAGGATACCTCTTTATCAGACTGAAGCTCACAGTTCACGGGAAAAAATAGAATGGTAATTGTGTGCGAGGGAATGTAGTGGATGTGAGACAAAATTATTCAGTTCTTGTTCAGACACAAAGCATGAGAATGAATGTAATTAACTACAAGAAACGTTCCGCAGTCCTTCTCTCTTCTACCTACTTGTTCACAGCAGGTGTCGAGGTTGTTTATTTTCATTTGATCACACTCAGACACACACCACAGTCGGTAGGACTCCTCTGGACGAGGGATCAGACCGTCGCAGAGACTTCTACCTGACAACACAAACACTGTACAAGACAAACATCCATTCCCCCGTGGGATTTGAAACCACAATCCCAGCAAGCGCTCGGCCGCAGACCCACGCCTTAAACCGCGCGGCCACTGGGATCGGCTACAAGAAACACAAACCGATAACTGGAACTTACTCAAGAAATCGCCCGCACTCCCATAAAACGCTTGGCACTTCCGCGTACACAGGCACCTGACAATGGTCAGTGCTGTAAGCTAGATTAATCCACTCCACATCCGCGGACGAACTTTCTTAAAAAATTCCTTCGCAAATATGTCTAAGTCCGTCGAAAGGTTCCTTTCTTTCAGGCCTCCTAACAAAATATTTGTATGCATTTCAGCCTCTTTATGTTTTAGACCTGACCTTCCTAACAACATCAATAAAGCTGGTAAGTTACAAACTGCTTACTTGCAGCCTTCTTAAGCCGCTGTGTATTTCAGCCATCTTGTGTTCACATGTTCACACGCCCAGTCTATGTTCAGCCTTGAAGATGACAGATCAAATTTCACTCACGTGTAAAACATGAAAAAAAAATAAGATTTTGTACACTTTAGTCTCCATATAAAAATAAAATAATTTTTTAATTGAATGGACGCTATCAACTACTCCGAGACGTGCGTAACAAATTACCAACCAATAACGTGTCACGTGCCGGGAGAATGAAAGGCTGTGGAAACGTCAGCTTACATATTTCTCATCATCTGAAGTAAATATGAATGTATTTTTACAAAATTCTGTCATCGTTTGGCCATTAGACAGACAAACAGCTTGTAGAATAAAACGAAGGACTGAGACCTTAGAAATGAAGTGGATTGCGCAAACGGAAATTAACCCTTTAAAGACGAAGCGTATCTGTTTTATATAAGGACTCAGTGCGTACCGCGCTGTAAACACTCTCCACTTCGGTTATAAAAACCAGTCTCTTAATGTTTTATAAGGCAAAAGTTGCTGTTTGTTCTGAGATCCGTACAAAACACATAAACGCAATGTGGGCACCACGTAGAATTTTTTAACGTTAAACCTGGTGGTACGTAAAGTTACCGCTAGGCTTTGAAAGGTTAAAGACGAAGCGTGTCTCTTTTATATAAGGACTCAGTGCGTACCGCGCTGTAAACACTCTCCACTTCGGTTATAAAAACCAATCTCTTAATGTTTTATAAGGCAAAAGTTGCTGTTTGTTCTGAGATCCGTACAAAACACATAAACGCAATGTGGGCACCACGTAGAATTTTTTAATGTTAAACCTGGTGGTACGTAAAGTTACCGCTAGGCTTTGAAAGGTTAAAGCAACTGGATGGAGTGGAGGGGGGGGGGGTGACGTGGACAGGATTAATCTGAATCAGGAGAGGGACAAGCGGCGAGCTATTTGGAATTCTGTGATGAACCTTCCCATTCCACGAAGTGCGCAGAAATTTTTGGCTGTCCGAAACACTGTTACCTTATCAAGAAGGACGCTGCTCCATGAAGCCAGATATGGAGTGCCAAGACAAAGAACCTGACATAAGTGAGATACTGTCCAATTTTACCGTCAACACTAGCGTCAGGATATCGGACTGCTGCAGCCTACGGTTGGCAATAAGCCAAGCTTCATTTAAGCGTGCCCTTTGGCCTTCTGTCGGTATATGCAAAGACTTCAAACCGAGCGGACAGTGGACGGTCTGGCGTCTGCTAGAGGTCAGAAAATGTTTTGAACAGCGCTGTTTCCAACTGCGCCATGGCGGTACAGATCAGAGCGGAACAAGGCGTCCGTTACAGGCGACTCTAAACCTTCTCAAGCTGTGTTAGTAACAGACAGGGCTCCCTGGACGGGGGATCGGCTCATCACATTGCCATTATCTACACAGAATGTAAAAAAAGTAGACACACTTGTATATTTATGCCTCGAGTTGGGCTCGAACTCAACGTTCTAGTGTCTGAGCGGTATTAAGTAACACTGGGCACACACCAGCTTCCATAAAACACGCTGCGTTGTTATTGAAGCAGAGTATTTTATGCTTTCGTAGAAAGTTGTATTTAAAGGTTCGGTCCGTACCGCGCAGTAAACACTCCGCCTCAGTTATAAAAACCAGTCAGTTAATGCTGTATAGGGAAATAATCGCTGTTTGTTCTGAGATCCACACAAAACACATAAATACAGTGTGGGCAGAACGTAGAATTGTTTGAAGACTCAGTCCGTACCGCGCAGTAAACACTCCGTCTCGGTTATAAAAACCAGTCAGTTAATGCTGTATAGGGAAATAATCGCTGTTTGCTCTGAGATCCACACAAAACACATAAAGACACTGTGTGGGCAGAACGTAGAATTGTTTGAAGACTCAGTCCGTACCGCGCAGTAAACACACTCCGTCTCGGTTATAAAAACCAGCCAGTTAATGCTGTATAGGGAAATAATCGCAGTTTGTTCTGAGATCCACACAAAACACATAAACACACTGTGTGGGCAGAACGTAGAATTTGTGAAAGTTAAACCTGGCGGTACTTACAGTAATCACTGGGCTTTAAAGGGCTAATTATTATTACACACAAAACTTCAGCTCGTACCGCATAGAGAACAGAGGGTCTGCAGTAGAAATACAAAGCAGAACTGTTTAGAGAAATAATTGCTGTTTGTGTTAGTTCCGTGAGACACATAAGCGTGTTGTGTACGAAAAGTGCACAGATTTTGTGTTAAAGCTGGCGGTACACAATCAACCACTGGGCTCTAAAAGATTAGTGTAATCCCGAGGGTTTCCACACATTTCTGCAGCTTTCTTTTCACATTACTTCGGCTGCAGCTCAGCATTCGTTAGCTGCTGACAAATGACAAAACATTTCGCGGATTGACTTCAGAATCTCCTGTCACGAAACCTTTCACCATCGGAAACTTGGTGAGAGGTTTGCCGCGAATGGGGGTTGCGAGGATGAGAAATATTCCGGCATCCTTGCAGCGGGGCGGGGACGCTGTCATGCGAAAGCGAACACGTTGATTCATGAGATGTGGGCGTAGCTGCAGTAAAATTGCGAGGGCGCTCCTCTGCAATAGCGCTTGTTTTCTGCAGCGCCAGTGACCGCCTCAAAGAAATTCTTCACGATGGTGCCATCAGCATTTCGTGTACGCTTATAAAAACACGGAATTGTTTCTGGAGACGACAAACGAACGCGTCTTGGTACGGCAGAATGCCTGGCACAATTATAGCGCTCGTCTTCCTGGTCGTAGATGCCAGAATGCCTGCAACTTTGAAAATACTGGGGCCTTCATGTACAAAAGCCGAACACCTACCAAGAGGCAGTGGCAGAAATTACAAGAAAGAGTGCGTTTCTAGTATTGGATGTCCATAAACAAGAATGGCAAAGCCTGATAGACAATACTGAAGAAAAAATTTCCATCTACTCTACTTAGAAATGTCTTAGCTGCCAATTTTCGCCTCATCAACCGACATGACTACCTACAGCGACACCTGCACGGGGCTGCCAACAGAGGATTTTCCGATGTGCCCACTGTGCGGCGACGCAGAAGAAATCGACCTTGGCCACATCCAAGAATGTCACAGATTGACCAATAACATGGACAAAGCCAATAACCGGGATAAACGGCCGAATCAATCAAGATTTTATTGGACTGCAAGAAAGAAAACGAGAGATAACCCGCCAAGTGGCGTAGGGTTAAAAAATGTACACAAGCCAGAGATAATACACACACTTCGTACTATTTTTTTCAAAACCTTCGCTTTAGTATAGGAAAAAATCATCATCAAACAGACCGGTCCAAAAATCTTGGTTCACGTCTGTAAATTTCTTTCGCCCACAAAGTTGTACCAGGAACGAAGCAAACTTCTCGCAATCAATATAACTGAAACAAATCATTCCCCCATTTTAAGTTGAATATTAATTAACATATCAACTAATAACACCTCAATGCATGCCTCGGTGCACTGTATGGACATTATAATTCTTCATACGTTGCCAGCATCGGTGCACCGCACGTTCGTGAATGCATTTAAAGGTACCGTAAATTACAAACCCCTCTGTTCTGGGCAGCAGTTGGTATTTAAAACCCCAGCGTCATTGAAGGGTTAAGCGCAGTTTTGCAAACAACATAATCTATCTTCTAAGCGAAATAAGCCACTGTTACCGCACTGTGCCTTACGAAGCAATGGAGCCTGTCTCATGTGGAAGTCGTGCAGGAATGTGTTATATATAGGAACGTAACGGCCTGCAGACAGACAGAAGCCGACACACATCCATACCTTAAGTAGAATTTAAGTCCACAGCACAGTTCTCTTTGGTTCATCTGGATGGGAAGCCACCAATTTCGTCCAACAGTCAACTAATAAAATTAAATTAGCAATCCTATAATGGAATTAAGTCTTATAGACATTCACATTAACCTTTTAAAGCCTAGTGGTAACTTTACGTATCGACAGGTTTAACATTAAAAAATTCTACATAGTGCCCACATTGCGTTTATGTGTTTTGTACGGATCTCAGAACAAACAGCAACTTTTGTCTTATAAAACATTAAGAGACCGGTTTTTATAACCGAAGTGGAGAGTGTTTACAGCGCGGTAGGCACTGAATCTTTATATTAGACAGAATGTGTTTCGTCTTTAAAGGGTTAAGACACTAAATGCCGAGGTAATCTATTTCCCTGGACGCCATAAAGACATGCTGGCGGAGTAGAAGCATAGCTCCACTCATTCTTAATATCAGCATTAGATAAAGATCAGTGAACCACCTCACAATCGGGCCGCTTTATCCCTGGGGAAAAAGCGACGCCTTATATTGAATAGGATGCTTCGTGGGCCCCTCAGGTCGTCTGGACGTTTCGGAGAAGACGGAAATTTCCTGTCCCTGAAGGGAATCAAACCATCAATCCTAGGTTATACAGCCATTAGCGTAATCACTATACTGACTGAGCTATCCCGGCTTCCGAAAAGAGCTCTAACAAATAAATAAAAGATTAAAAACAGAACACGAAACTTCACATCATAAAACTGAGACCATACACTACTGTTTTGAAAAAGCTCTCTCAATTGAACAGCACAAAAGTCTTAAACCATTTGTTATATTCTTTGCTGTTTGTAAACACAGAGTGCGTGCAGTGCAGTTTGAGACAAAAAGCCTTCTTTTTTATGCTGTGTGCTCACGGACGTCACACGGCCGCCAGTGAGTGCGTCACGTATGCAGTTTTCCTGACTCTACATAGTTCCTTACATTCGTATGCTTGTGCAAGTGGTCTCACTTGAATGTCAGTATGACACAAAAGCTTTGATTGATACATCGTTCGAGTGCCAATTCTTCAAGTACTTTTGAACCCTTTAAAGACGAATCGTATCTGTTTTATATAAGGACTCAGTGCGTACCGCGCTGTAAACACTCTCCACTTCGGTTATAAAAACCAGTCTCTTAATGTTTTATAAGGCAAAAGTTGCAGTTTGTTCTGAGATCCACACAAAACACATAAACGCAATGTGGGCACCACGTAGAATTTTTTAATGTTAAACCTGGTGGTATGTAAAGTTACCGCTAGGCTTTAAAAGGGTAAAATCACATCACACTTCCCACCCTAGTATCAGAAATCTTGAATTTATTTCAAAAAGTTTAACACACACTGAAGAAAATACGACATCCTGAGAATAGAAACCTTCATTCCAATTTTTCCTTCAGCTTCCACCCCCCTCCCCCCGCAAGTTACCCCGCTACCTGTTTAGTTAGCTACCTGTTACAGGTAGCTAACTAAACAGGACTGAGTCCTACTCGAGAAGGCAGCAGTTACGACGTTCGTCGTCGTTTATGGACCCGCAAATCTCGCTTTCATTTTCACAAAAGCTTGCAATTACGTCGTAAGGCTATATACTGCGCCAGGCCAACACCTCTTCTTCAAATGACCCACATTAATGCTAGGCTCCTCCTTACATCTAGGCTGCCAGTTTGACCCTCCAGGTTTCCATACTAAATCCTTTACACATTTATCATTCCTCCAGTGCTCCACACCTGTAGCGTCCTTTACTGAGTCAGCCTAAAGATATACGGCAAAAGGTACAAATTACGGTATATAATACAGCAGCACACACCTGTATTCAGCCTCTTGTTACGGACATTCAGTATAGATATAACCGGAGAATGAAGGCTGTATGTTGCTGTGTAACGTCCATACATATCTACCAACTGCACGGCGTCATACCAAAAAATCAGTAACTCTCTTTATGTAAGACTCTCCCTTTTCTCCCATCCAAAATACACGCCATACAGCCATAACCTTTTAAAGCCTAGCGGTAACTTTATGTACCACCAGGTTTAACATTAAAAAATTCTACGTGGTGCCCACATTGCGTTTATGTGTTTTGTACGGATCTCAGAATAAACAGCAACTTTTGCCTTATAAAACATTAAGAGACTGGTTTTTATAACCGAAGTGGAGAGTGTTTACAGCGCGGTACGCACTGAGTCCTTACATAAAACAGATACGCTTCGTCGTTAAAGGGCTAATGACATGAGTTGCCTGATATGGCGATATTAAAAGATCTGAGAGAGAGACAGGAAAAGAGAGTGTGTGTAAAATGGAATAGCCGTAGGAAGAGGAAACAAGCCAAATGGTAAAATGAGATGAAGATCATAATAATAATAATAATAATAATAATAATAAAGTACGAGAAATCTTGAGGGAAAAAAGAGAGCCGAATAAATGGAAATACAAAGAAATTGTACTAGAGATAAGGGAAAGTACAAAATAGAGGGAATAAAGTAAACATAGCAAAGAAAGGTACATATAAAAAAGAATAAAACAATGTTTTATAAAGAAGTGGGGTTGTAGCATACAAAATGGAGTGAAGAGAAGACGAGGTGAGAACAGGACAGGAGGGACTGAAGAGAACTACAGATAATTAAAGGAAGGCTGAAGAGGAAGTTCGGGTAACCCAAGATATTAATATTGCGTCGCCAAAAGTACGTGACTGTAAGGCTGTCGGCGAGGGCGGACTGGAATTTGATGAGATTCAGACAGCCTCCGTACGTCCTTCTGCGTTGCATTGCTGCACAGCCCACACAGAACGAGAAGCCCTTCGCAATAAGGCGCAGTTACTGTGGCCAGAAAAATTCACATTGGTTATCTACAGCGCACGAAGGAACAGCAAGAAGTTCGGCAGCAAAATACCGTCGAACCCGGTTATAACGATATCGGTTTATATAACACCTCACCTATAACGTCAGATGTTCTGTGGTACCAATTAATTCTTCACTGTTAACCATAACATTACAGTACTCGGTTATAATGACACTCGTTTATAACGACACAAAATATTCTCTTCCCTTCTTGACGTTATAACCGAGTTCGAATCTATTCAGAGAAGGAGTTCTTCAAGACTGGCTCCCTACGTCGACCCGAAAGAGGGGAAAATGTGGTCACTGAGGCGAAGCAAAGAAAGTAACTGCCTTTCCTTCTAAGATAAAGCGGTGACGGTTCTCGCTGTATTGTGGGTAGGCAATATTGATAACCAATATTAATAATTTCATTCACAGAGAACATTTCCTCTTATCCCACGCAGTAGGACCATGAACAGACATATATCATACATCAGACACACAGTTTGGTAACGTGAGTGTCTCGACTCTATGGAGCTAATATGAAACCACGTCTGTGGTGCAAGGGAGGGTAGGCACACACAGTGTACCGACTGAAACATTTAAAATGCATTACTGGATCACACGGATCAACAAAATCCACGGAAATCCGTCACAGAATATGTTTAAAATGCGTATAGTTTGGGGGCTTCGCTTTCAGCTCTAAAAAGAAAATTTCATATTTAATTGCACTGCCATTCCACCACATTTCCACGTAGTCCTCGCCAAAACTGAGGTATGTACCATACCTTTGGACAAGTTTTTCTTTTCCCTGTTGATATCAGTCCACTTGGTGTGTTATCAATCATCGTGTCACAACTGTTACAATATCGTCATTTTTAAATTTATAACAGCTACGAATTTGTTTCGGCTTTGTCAGTTGATAATTGTTTGGCGACCAATTCCCTGACATAATCTCACGGTCAGAGTGGGTTCTTCAGTTACACAATTACACTTCATGTAAACTTGTTGTCAGACAGACCCTGGCACATAAAAACAGAGGAGCAGTTCCCTTTTTTTTTTTTCAGTGGTGAAGGGCCCCGCAGCAGACGCTACGGACGCACTGCAGCCTTGAGGCTTTTTGTACAACCCTGTGATGAAGATGAAGATGATGATTATTTTTTTTCCTTTTCCTAGTAATTGAGCACCGGTGGAATGAAACTGACAGGAGAAAACCGAAGAACTCGGGGAAAAACCTGTCCCAGTGCCACTTTGTCCACCACAAATCCCACATGGACTGACCCCGGGATCGAACCCGGGCCTCCGCGGTGGGAGGCCGGCAGCTAACCGCCTGAGCCATGGCACGGCAGGTAATCAGAATACGTTGCAAAAAAAAAAACGTATACCAACATCTACTCATGACACCCTACTTAGGAAACTTCAGCCTTGCTCACAACGGAGGTGGACAAAATACAGCAAGCACACAATAGCACTATGTGTAACGTACTGTAACATAGTCAGAACCCTTTGGAACTGCAATAAATTAGTTAAGTAGCAGAGTTTGTATCCCTTTAAATGAAAAACTGAATGTAATGGTTTTCGAGTGCAAAACGCCCTCTTGCGACACGTCCAGCTTCCTCCTCCGGCTAGATTTGATGTCGTGTCACGTCTGTTTACCGAAAGACGTGGATCATGTCAAACGCCACAACTCCGTACACAGCGCTGCAGCACTGGTTGCTGACTGTAACAAGTGAGGTTGGGCCAATCAAAGTAATGGCATTCAAGCTCGCTGAATTCTGCGGGACAGACAGGCGTTGTTTAACGACGCCGTTAGGTTACAATCACATAGCATCGGTGCCAAACAAATGAGTACGGAGTAATGGTCGAATGACAGTGACAGGGGAAAACCAAAATAAACTTATCTCAGTGTAACGTCGCAAAAAATTCTACACGCACTCATCTGGGATCGAACCCACGTTTACGCAGTGACAGGCCAAAGACTAAAGGCCTCAGTCATGGCTCAGTGTGTCCAAGCCTTTTTGACCACTGAAGACGGGAACGATATGTTGTCCCGAAACGTCGGTACAAAACTACCACACAACTCTGCGTAACATTTCAGAAGAGCGCAGATCTCAACGTAACACTTTATCATGCGGTCCTGGCTTTGCTTATTTAACAGTACCACATCAAGTACAAAATTTGCAAGTAATTACAGACAGGCTATGGGCTGCCCACATCTCCAGACACTGCTGCCTGTCGACACGCAGGTTATACGCACAGCCAACACCCCCGTGACCTGTCCTTTCTGTAGCGATGAACGCACTGAATCTCGTCTAAAATAATTCTAACTCCCTTTCAAGACAGGTCAGTGTTTACGCACAAAGCTGATGTCATATGTGTTGCAATAGAGTCTGCAGGGTCTGAGTGCTGGCTTTGTGGTGGAGCAGGGCGCCAGATGTTTCCCACTGGGGGCACATTTCACCGTCACTTTGACGACGGGCTGAATTTGCCCGCAAAGCAGGAGTACCTTCACTCACAATTCCTGTGCAAGCTGAAGCAACTGTTTTCAGTAATGTGCCCTTTCAGGTCTTCACATCGTTGAAGTTGAAGATCACAGCTTTCTAGGATACGAGGTTGCGTTGACCCATAATGTTACAGACGTTACGAAGGTGTTTGCTGCCTCCATCTTCAGTGTAGTCAAACAAAAATTCGGTAAAAGATTACCAACGCACAGCGGCAACACATCCCACAGTACTATGACCTTCAACCTTCAGCCAGTTTGCTTTCAATCAGAGAATCACCTTGCTATCGCCGCATGTTATTCACTGTACAGCACACATACATTCTTTTAGATCTGGAACACAACTAACTAACTAACTAACTAACTAACTAAATAACTAACTAACTAACTAACTAACTAACTAACTAACTAACTAACTGACTGACTGACTGACTGACTGGCTGGCTGGCTGGCTGACTGGCTGGCTGCCTGACTAGCTAGCTAACTAGCTAAATAACTAGCTAGCTAGCTAACTAACTAACTAACTAACTAACTAACTAACTAACCAACCAACCAACCAACCAACCAACCAACCAATCAACCAACCAACCAACTAACTAACGAAAGAACGAACGAACGAAAGAAACGAACGAACGAACGAACGAAGTAACTCCATGGAGCAGAGGTCTTCTTGAGAAGCTAACAGTTTCTCAGCTAGTCAAGAAATTCCCCGCATTTTATGGAACCCGGAGGTTCATTACCGCATTCACAAGAATCCGCCACCTGTCTCTACCCTGAGCCAGATCAATCCAGTCCATGCCCCCATATCACTTCTTGAAGATCCATTTTAATATTATCCTCCCATCTACGCCTGGGTCTCCCAAGTGGTTGCCTTCCCTCATGTCTACCCACCAAAATCCTGCATGCACCGCTCTTTTCCCCCATTCGTGCTACATGCCCCGCCCATCTCATTCTTCTCGATTTGATTACCCAAATAATATTTGGCGACGAGTACAGATATCTGGAACACCACACTGACTTTTAAGTTCATTTACTGCAAATAAAGTTGCATCACCCCAGATGGAAATATACATTCATGTAAACCATCCCTGCACAGGGCTGGACGGGCCCTAAGGGCTCCACGCGGTTTAGGCTCCCAGAATTTCTAGACAGTTGGTGCATGAAGGTGGTAAAATTTTCATCCCTATGCACCGGCCGCCTTTACCCCCCAGAAAATATTCCTGGTACTCATTTCTGCCAGAGGATGGATCGACCCCAGGGCCGTAGCGCGGCTGGAAGGATTAAGTCAATGAGAAATCCCAGTGACACTATCGGGAATAGAACCCGCGACCTGCCGGTTTGTAGCGCAGTGCCTCAACCAACTGCGCCACCGCTGCAATCCAGACAAGTTTCACTACATTTCCCCAATTCAGATTTCGCAATTTTAATGAGTCCTCTACAGTTTGTAATGAGTCACGACAAGACTAACACGTGTCCATTAACACAGTCACAGAACACGCGACTTCAGCTCTTCCAACTGTAAACTTTGTACATATTCTACGTGTTTTCTACAAGTCATTTCAATTAGCATATACTGCACATACACTTGCTTCTGGTGTCATCCTTCATTCGACACAACGTACAAAGCAATAAAGTATAGCTTCTCAGAAGTTGAAACAGATCTCTAAACAAAGCATAAAACTAAATTCCTCATCATTTTAAAGCAAACTGAAGTTCGTATATTTAATTCAGCACCACATCTTTAAGGCATCATGAAGAGTGGAGGTATAGATCCATACATTCTTAACCTCGAAATTAAATGGATATAAGCGCTTAGCTTTTCGCCACAGTACCTATTTCCCCGAGGAAAGAAAGCATCGCTACCAATTAGAGGGCGGGTGAGACCCAGAGGCGATTGGGACATGGCTGAGGAAGGAGAAATGTTTTTCCTCTTCTAAAAATGGAAGCCAGACCCCTCAGGCGCCAGTCCGGTTCGATTTGCATAAAACCGTAAAGTTCTTATCAGGGATCTTGAGTCGGTACACAAAAGCTCCGACTCCGAGTCTTCGATTTTTAAAACTCCGACTCCGACCCCTCGATTTTTAAAACTCCGACTCCGACCCCTCGATTTTTAAAACTCCGACTCCGACCCCTCGATTTTTAAAACTCCGACTCCGACCCCTCGATTTGTAAAACTCCGACTCCGACTCCTTCATAAAAGCTCAATATGTATTAATAACGGTAAATCTATGAGACGTTTCATCACCACCATGTGAATCATCTGGCTACTGTTTAGACTTATAGCCTATATTTAAGTCTAATGGTTACTGTAGCTATCAGGGCTCTGGATTTGGAGTATCTAGTTAAGATTTTAGACTGAGGTCGGAGTCGGCGTCGGTACATTTTTACCGACTCCGACTCCGACTCCACAGCCCTGGTTTTTATACATATGGTTACATTTTGTATGCACAAATAATATGTTAATTCAAATGGCTGTTTTATATCAGACTCGAGAAGGACTGAGAACACGCGCTGGGTTTTACGGTGAGTAATAACGCAAACATTCGGTGTGGAAGTCGAGCACGCGGATTCATGACAAGAACTTACAGCAGTATTGTATTTCGGCACACAAAGAGATTCATAACACCAAAAGAAATAGAATAACCCATACAGAGTAGTCATATGACGTCGACGCTTCAATAGAAACAAGACACTCTTAGGAAGACTTGCCGTCTGCTTTCGTCTAAAAGCTGAGTTCTGTTTATTGAGGTTAGCAGCAGTTCTGAATTAATAACTATGCAACCCGCGAAACAGCATGGAGAGAAGGGAATTTCAAAAGCGTTGATTGAATCTTTTGATAAACACATAAGGATCTGTTAAAGCAAAAGTGACTGCTGGACTCAATGTCGAAACACTCATAGTCACAGCTTTTAAACTGACCTAATTTTAAAGAAGTTACGAAATGTCCACATAACGTAACACTTCCGACTCGTTAGCTGTGTCATTATCCCTAAACATTTCATTCGTGCAGACTTTCCATAAGACCGCTGAGTACCTCAACACACAGCATAATATATCGATGTATCTGCGAAACGGATTCAAAATCGATTATCAACGTGCTATCTTAAAACTAACTTCCCTTACATGTCGATATTTCGAGATTTACGGTCGATAATTTGCGATGTCGATATCCAACTGTTCCTGAACGTATATAAACAACACATATACAACGTTTCATTTACAGTTTCAGGAATAAGTGTTACACAAACGTCAAGAGTCGCAACCAAATCATATTCCAAAGACACTGACTTGAACGGTGTCTTGCAAAACAATTTTTCCAGAAAAGGAGGGATTAATGAATGCTAGAAGATGCTCCTGTGTATGATTTGTGAAGCAACGGACGCTGCAATTGCAGTTCTACGATTGCTTATTCCAATTACTCGGCGTTCGCTTGTCACAATCACCAGTTCCACTCCGTCGGTGTGTTGGCAAAGCTCAAGTTGTGGGCAGTATTTATTCATACGGAGTTTTATACACGGTACGTATATGTTCTTACGATCGTTGTACGTACAAATTACCAATTGTCCATTTTCTTTGTTTCTGTAGATAACAATATTTTAACGCGATATCAAATTGGTTTTATGTTACAAAAACACTAATCACCAACAAATGCACAAAGAAAGTTTTATTATCAATAGTAACACACTCCTACATGTTTCGACCCTGCTGGGTCATCTTCAGGGAGAACTTTTTTGTTATCGTTACACTAAGGTTGCACTTGATACTTGAGTGAGAATGTGCTGTTGACTGTGTACTGCGGTCCCGTACTGCGGTCCCGCCTCCAGTACACAGTCAACAGCACATTCTCACTCAACTATAAAGTGCAACCTTAGTGTAACGGTAACGAAAGGTCTCCCTGAAGATGACCCAGCAGGGTCGAAACATGTAGGAGTGTGTTACAATTGATGATAAAACTCCCTTTGTGCATTTTTTGGTGATTAATGTTTTTGTATGATATAGTGCACGGACATGGAACACATTGGAATAGGTTTTATGTTATTCATTTCCGTGCATATGATCAATATAGCAAAACATACCCAACTTATGCACAGTGTCATATGGAAATTAGACTATACGGATATTTGTAACACAGTTTTTTTCTTACTTTTTGCTTGTTAGAACAGACTAGGGACGCCAAGCCAAAAAACAGCACCGTGGCAGCAAAACAAGTACAGGAATTGTGCAACAAAAAATTTTATACAAGATTTTAACATTTTTAACAAATTTTTAACAAATTTTAATATTTTGTAGTCACATTCATGCATATCTTATGTAATTTTTGTCTAGCCCCCCTTGATAATGGCATAGTTACTTGCCGAAACATGTCGGGGAAAGGCTAAAAAAATATAAATAAATAGACAATATTGTGCGTAAGTTGGGTCTGTGTCGTTACATGAAATAGGATGTTGAGTGGCTGACATAGCCTATCACACATTTTACAAAACACGGCTTTAAACAATAGCCGCGTTATCTTTCATAGACCACGTAAGACCCCAAATTGCAGGTCTCTGCAGCCAGCGGTTCGAATACATTTTGTCCCTCTGTAGTTCGCTAGACTGCCATGTTAGTGTTATTTCTGTAGTAAGTTAAAAACGTAATGGTGAGGTGGCTATTAGTGACATCACACCATATCACTTGTTTCGCAACGCGTTTGTAAGAAGAGCATACAGACGAGCAAACAGATACGACAAAATACGCTTACGATCCTTTACGAAGCAAGGGGCGTAGGTCACAAATGCGATGTAATACGGGAGGTTATCTGCTTCCGAAAGATTGTCTGTTGGATTCAACCGCCATCGTGAAAATGCTTATGGGATCCAAAATCCATTAAATTTGCAGAATAAATGACTGATGGCAATAAAAGTGCGGAAATGTAACAACGCACTTACCTTAGTGCGGTCTGGCAAATCAGGCGGAGTTAACAGCATTACGCCCGTGAGTGCCCTGTGCCCACCGATGGTCCCTGACGTAGACTTCCGTTTTCTAACTATTCTGTAAGGAACACAATATAATATAATATAATATAATATAATATAATATAATATAATATAATATAATATAATATAATATAATAGCAGCAACGGTAATCGATGTGTAGCATACAAAGAGTGGCGCAAAAGTGACTTGACAGTCGACGTTTAACATGTTTTCTGTCGGCCCAAGTGACTTCTGCACAACTCTGTATATTTAATTCAGGAAATAAGAAAGTAGGCGTTGTCAGTCCTGCTCGGAAAACCTTGTTAAAGGTTCTGTTCAGTTATTTAATTTTTTTTAGATGCCCCATCCCCCTGTGCTCAGACAATACTGTTAAGTAACCCTTTAAAGCCTAGCGGTAACTTTACGTACCACCAGGTTTAACATTAAAAAATTCTACGTGGTGCCCACATTGCGTTTATGTGTTTTGTACGGATCTCAGAACAAACAGCAACTTTTGCCTTATAAAACATTAAGAGATTGTTTTTATAACCGAAGTGGAGAGTGTTTACAGCGCGGTACGCACTGAGTCCTTATATAAAACATACACGCTTCGTTTTTAAAGGGTTAATTTTCATACAAGCAAACACAACTTTTAAGTTGTGTTTGCTTGTATGAAAATTAATAAATCAGTGATTTAATACTATGTTCTGGTCAAATTCAAAAATAAGTTTTTACATTTTTGAACGTGATCTTAATATACAGAATGTTACATTTTTATTGTTCATGTTAGTAGCCTGATTACGGCTCATATTAGGAGAAAAAACTAGGCGCCAAGATAACGTGTACAAAACGGCCTGATGTGTGTGACTGACATTTAAACACAATTTTTGGAATGTGAGTGTACTTAAAATCATCTTCCGCATTTCCCTGAAAGAACATTAATTAGATCACATTTCGGTTCTTAAATAAACTTTACATTTATTTACAAAGCACTCAGTACACGTACATTCTTAACGTTTTTACGTTCACTTCATTTTTACATCTGTTAAAAATTATCAAAAATGTAGCAACTAATGCAAATTAATTAGGGAACTTACTTGTCTTTTGTAGCACAAGACGAAAACCCACCCCTCCACAAAACATCTGATACAATAATAATCAGTGCCAGCAACCCTGCCCAAGCCCACGGCACTGTGTCCAGTTCACATCTTGTTTGTCACAAAGTCAGTATGCTCCAAATTGTCTGCACCATGAATTCACACTCAGAATTATTTACATGTCCTGAAGTTGAAAGCACTACAGTCCTTCGAAACGTCGGAAAGCATTTTCCTCACGACATAGCATAATATTTCAGAAAACTTTAACTTTCAATAGGCTATTCATTCCCTTGTTTTATAACATCCTGTCACTTGGGTTAATAAGTGAATACTACAAAATTTGACATTTATCATGTCTGTGACGTACCGAAATAAATAGATCACTTCTTGTTACAGACAGACAGACACGAGCAACTCATTAGCATCCTCACATCACTGTTTAAGTGGATTTATTTGTGCTTACACATTGGCCCTGCGGTCGACTCAGCCTCTAACAGAAATGAGTACCAGGAATATTTCCTGGGGGGTAAAGGCGGTCGGTCCGTATGGCTGACAACCTTACTACCTTCATGTGTCGACTGTCTGGAAATCTGGGAGCCTCAACCTCCTGGAACCCTCAGGGCCTGTCCAGGCCTGTAATGGGATTGCTTTTTATTTGTCCTTCAAACTATCCGTATTCCTCTCAAGGACTTCCTGGTACATACAAAGAACTGAGGCTAAGCGGGGGTGGGGGCGGGAGGAAGTCGAATCAGTGTCATTTCTGTTTTGCCTAAATATGGCTCCACACAAAATTTCAAAATTTATTTCCCGCCCCCCAAGAATGCAACCAACACCTTCATTTCCAATACGAGCGTTCGAAAAAAAATTCATAAATTCAGTTGAAACTATCCAGTAAATGACCTTGAACACAAATACGTCACGTGTGAAGCACACCGACCAAGATGGGGCGGTAACATGCCATAATTTTATTCAGAAGTTACCCTGTTTGAATCTCAGTCGATTAACCCGCTGTTCTGAGTAACGTGCCTTGTGATTTTCCTCAGTTCTTCCAAGAAAATTGCTGTGTATATTACCATTATTAGACCATTACGGAATCCTTCCAAATGCATCAAAATTCATCGTTCATCAGTCATCCTACAGTTCCCCCCACTAAACAAGCAATACAAATTTATATGAACGGACATGAACACGTGTCCCCCTCAGGCTTCCCGAATCACACTGTAGTGACAGTCACAAACAAAAATAAACTGCAACAACCCGAGTTCGTTATGATGCCGCGGCATTGATCGCCATCCCGGCGTGAGCGGGATATGATAAGCGGAATGGCAGAAATATGTAAATACGTGGGCAACAGCGACCTGCTATTTTTCTTTGCGTCTACTACTTTGTACGTCCTGAAGTTCTTTCATTCTACCGTTTTACTTTATCTTGTATATCTTGACAGAAAATTTATACATTCCACATTACAGAAACTCGAAATATGTCTGAGGAAAAGAAACGCGAAATAAAACCTGGGTTTAAACCTGAGGCAGTTTACGGTGTTCAAAACGTATGTAAAAAAAAATGGGTCGGGTTTGGCCTCGGCCTTCGCCTTTTTTGTACCGAAATTTCATGCCATGACTTCTGGCATCATAAAACCTTCACAGTGGGATTTCGGCAGAGGGTTAGAGTCAAATGTTTTTGCAGGAACTGTACCTGTACACGGTTACTCCCTGCCTGCAATTTCTAGCCTTTGTCTAGAAACTATAAAACTAAGTCAAATACAAAAACTTCAAAGTGTGCAAAAATCGAGACCCTACTGTGTGCAGCTGTAGACACAGGGTGGGTTAAAAGCGTGACCTTTCCTTAATAATCTGCGACTATACTGAAAAATGACAAACCTGTATCAAATATATCTGAACTACATCTGGTGTTACAAAATTTTAAGGTTTTGATTTGATTCACCTATTTGTATGGCTATAAAAGCGTATTTTATTAACTCCACAAACAGATCCGATTTTGTATTTTGCCATACCGTGTGCTTACGAATCTAACATACATCATTCTACCAACTGGTACACTAAGATTTATACAATGAGTCATTTGACAGTTCTCCGACATGTTTCGATAAATATCACATCATCTTCAGGGGAGTCATATTGGAACACTGGGAAACAGCCGAAGCCAGCTTGCTTCGGCTGTTTCCCAGTGTTCTAACCCTTTAAAGACGAAGCGTATCTGTTTCATATAAGGACTCAGTGCGTACCGCGCTGTAAACACTCTCCACTTCGGTTATAAAAACCAATCTCTTAATGTTTTATAAGGCAAAAGTAGCTGTTTGTTCTGAGATCCGTACAAAACACATAAACGCAATGTGGGCACCACGTAGAAATTTTAATGTTAAACCTGGTCGTATGTAAAGTTACCGCTAGGCTTTGAAAGGCTAATATGACTCCCCTGAAGATGACGTCATATGCATCGAAATATGTCGGGGAACTGTCAAATGACTCATTGTATAAATTTTAGTGTACGAGTTGGTAGAATGATGTATGTTACATCCGATTTTATTTTTTAACTCCCTCCCTAATACCACTTGCCATTTTAAGCAACACTGAAAATATTTTAATTTTTACTTAACTTTAACACCGTAGGCACACATACACAACATTATTATGTATACTTGTAACGCATCCTTAATGTATTTACTGCTGTATATTGGGGAGATCTCTTACGAAACATATGGAGTTTTCCAGGTTACAGTTTCTACTACGGCCTGAAGATGGCCCTTATGAGCCGACAGTAGGCCTAATAGCAAAACAAAAAAAAAAAAAAAACAAAAACAAAAAAAAAACAAAAAAACAAAAAAACAAAAAAACAAAAACAAAAAACAAAAAAACAAAAAACAAAAAAACAAAAAAACAAAACAAAACAAAAAAACGAATTTTTAAAACGGAGTGTTGGAACCGACTGCGGAATTAATAAAATACACTTTTGTAATCTGTACGTCAAAGGGCATGTCTTCTATTACAACAAATTGTACGGTTTTTTGATTTTATGGGAAAGAAATGTTTCGGGTGGCATCTTATTGTTGTAGGCCTGGGGGCGACGGGAAGCGAACTGTCACGAAATTCCAAGAATCCGCCCAGTTTAACGTGACACACCTTCTGTCCTTAATTACAGAGCAAATTGGGTTTAATTACTAATCCGAAGGAAGAGAACCCTATCACAGGATTCTTGCTATCCAGACGCTGCTGCCATCTCTCCGCCTGTTGGTTCGTTGCCACATTGACTCAATTAACTAAATAAATATTGCATACAATTGATTTTCTCGAACTTGAGTATCAGCAAACTTCGCATGAAGAAGCCCACGTACTTGTCTGTTTCAATTGCCAATAAAGATACTGTCATGCAAACATCTGAGGTGCATAAAAATACGTTCTATCATTCAATGTAATATCCTGACATTTAAATGGTAACACAGAACCGGAGGCATATGCAATAACACGGTCATGCAGGATGTGACACCTGGCAGATTAACGCACCTGCACGACGGAACTGTACGTACGTGACAACTCCGTGTGCCAGGTGGAATGGACTTCTACCTTCTTTTGATAATCACCGCTGTGAGAAACTCAGAGTTCACATATGCATATAATATCGTGCATTTTCCGTGCAGCCATCTTATGCACATGAGTGTATTTCGAACTAACTAAACAACTGGTTTTAATTTTTAATTTTCATGCGATTTAATAATATCGCACATTTACGTAATGCGACTAATCTGTATAAATATTTTACAATTTATATTGGACAATATGTACAGGACACCGTACATGTCTTCAAAACTCATGGCTCCCTGAGGATGGCTACAGTTTAGAGGCGAAACCTGTATCACTAAAACAAATTGTGCAAATTAGATGGAATTAACAAAAATTATTGGGGTGATCAAATCGAAAAGATTGAGATAGGCACGGCATGTAGCACGTATGGGGGAAAAGAGAGGTGCATACAGGATTTTGGTACGGAGACCCGAGGGAAAGCGACCACTTGGGAGACCCAGGCGTAGATGGGAGCATAATATTACTCGTAAAATGGATCTTCAAGGCGTGGGATGGAAGCATGGACTGGATTGAGCTGGCTCAGGATAGGGACGGGTGGCGGGCTCTTGTGAATGCGGTA
Source organism: Coptotermes formosanus (assembly GCA_013340265.1). NCBI lineage: Eukaryota > Metazoa > Arthropoda > Insecta > Blattodea > Rhinotermitidae > Coptotermes > Coptotermes formosanus. Next base: position 466,303 of record BLKM01009909.1, on the reverse strand, counting down.
ATGAACTTCCGGGTTCCATAAAATGCGGGGAATGTCTTGACTAGCTGAGAAACTGTTAGCTTCTCAAGAAGGCCTCTGCTCCTGAAGTTAGTTAGTTAGTTAGTTAGTTAATATAGGTTATGTAGTGCTGAATGAAATGACAGATTAATTAGGGGATGAAGTTTTGACCCGTTTTAAGGTGGTGTGAAGAAATCAGTCTGCAGTGTCCGGGAGAATCAATGAATCGTGATTCTAGCCCGGATATAACTGAGATGTGTGCCCACTGTGCCACTTCGCTGTGTTCGTGCTTGGGGAACAGAAACCGCCATTCCATGCTCCGCGTTGAATTCGAATGACTGCTGATGGTAATTGACTCCCCTGACCTCTGACAGACATTGGATGTTGACTGCCGAAACAGGAAGAGTGTGTGGGTCGGGGTGCAGCTATTTGTAGGGGAAGTCACGAATCGCTAGTTGACTGACTTACTAACTCCACGGCGCAGAGGCCTTCTTGAGAAGCTAACAGTTTCTCAGCTAGTCAAGAAATTCTCCGCATTTTATGGAACCCGGAAGTTCATTACCGCATTCACAACAGCCCGCCACCTGTCCCTGTCCTGAGCCAGCTCGATCCAGTCCATGTCACATCCCACTTCTTGAAGATCCATTTTAATATTATCCTCCCATCTATGCCTGGGTCTCCCAAGTGGTCGTCTTCCCTCAGGTCTCCCTACCAAAATCCTGTATGCACGTGTTTTTTCCCCCATATGTGCTACATAACCCGCCCATCTCATTCTTCTCGATTTGATCACCCCAATAATGATAGGTACCCAAAACTAAAAATGTATATATCAGAAGTGATTCCAGATAGCTACGAATACATACCAGTAGCACACGTAACAATGCATTGCATGATTTTTTAGCTCAATTAGACTGATTGTCGCTCCAAACTTGAAAGACTACCGAGACGTTTGCCTCAAGGATCGAAGAGTTGATATAATTTTTTCGTCGTCGTCCAAAATTCGTAAGATTTTGCGAGTAATCCGTGGTACCAGACAGTCTGAGGAACACAGCATTACATGGTCCGTATCACAAAAAATGTGGCATTTTGTCTGTCAAATTATTGCTTGTATATCAGATACTTCCTGTTCCTCCACAGATACAAATCTAGGATGCTGAGGTACGGTGACCTGGGTGGCCAGTGTTGTGAGTCTCCACGATACATCCGCCAACTAGAGAAACAATTACCGCGACATCTAGCGATACAAAGATGACAGCTCACTTCTGTATCTGTCAGACCAGTAACACATACCGTGCCAGTGCAGTTTGATTAGTTTTTGTACCAAATATATACCTACATAAGTTCCGTAGAGACAATAACTGAGATGCCTTGGTCTCAGTCAATTAGCTGTGGCTGGCAGCTCGCAATACTGTATTGTACAGCAGCCCACTGCTTCCTGTGACCAGTGATGCTGTGAAGTGAGTGTGACACCGACTGACGTAACGGAATTCCCAGGCTGCATTGAGAGAACTGGAATATGGGTTGGAATGTCAACCGGTCAACGTAATTCCCACAGAGTTCATGGGTCACAACTCAATTTGTGTCCTTTGGACAGATATCAAACGGGATTCAGTTGTCGGTATAGCGATTAGGCTACGTACTGGTTATTCAGTGGATCGTGGTTCGACTACCAACAGACACAACACATTTTTCTCTTTTCCGCAGCGCCCACACAAGGTCTGTGACTGCTTGTCTCATATTAAATGGTTATCAGAGTCTATTTTCCACGGCATAAATCAGCCGGGGGAGTGAAGCTGACCGCTGACTTCCATCTAATGCCGAGATTAAGAATGAGTGGAGCTGTTCCTCCAATATCCCACTATGGTTTCAACATTTTAATAGTATTTTTGCACCATACAAATCACGAATTTCCTCGTAATGGAAGTTTCGCCAGCCTTCTCCTACTTCCTTCATCTTAGGTCCCAAAATGCCCCTCAGCACCCCGTTTCTCAAACATCGTCACCCTACTCAGAACTATTCTTGACAGACCCGCAATATACAGGTTTGTCTAACATTTGACCTCACTGTGATTTGTGAGACGTGGTTTTCACACCATATTGCTCCTTGCTGTCGCCAAGCGCGCGCGCGCGCGCGCGTGTGTGTGGTTTCTCCTGTCGCTTCTTTTCTGTCGTAACAGTTATGTTAATATAAACCGCATGTGTAAGCATACAGGTTTAATTCCACCTAACTACCTACCTACCTACCTACCTACCTAACTAACTAACTAACTAACTAACTAACTAACTCCATGGAGCAGAGGTCTTCTTGAGAAGCTAACAGTTTCTCAGCTAGTCAAGAAATTCCCCGCGTTTTATGGAACCCGGAGGTTCATTACCGCCCGTAGCTGGGGTCGTACCAAAGAATCGGTCCAGGTCCGAGGCTTGTCCATATGTTTCGTAACATCATAATTTTTTACGGTGAGGAGTTGTTAGCAACTTGCTCAACCCCGAAGTTGGAGGACCACCCCTTGTCGGCTGCCCGCGACTGCTTATTCAAAGTATTCGCAGCTACCCTCCATAACTGGAGGCCGTTCCTCCAACCGCAACCTGAGGACGCGCCATGCCGCGGTGACAGGGACCCACTTAACACGGTGACAGGGACCCACTTAACACGGTGACAGGGACCCACTTAACACGGTGGCAGGAACCCACTTAACACGGTGACAGGGACCCACTTAACACGGACATAATCTATATTACAATGTAAATTGTTGTTATATCTAAACCACATCACTAATAAAACACATAGGCGATATGCGTACAACGTTATATTGTAGCGCATTTGCGTAACAATTGTTGCTATGAACACGTAATAATACTATCCCTTTTTATTGTTTCTAGGAGAAGATGTAGCTGTCAATTATATATAAAAGTGTTCAGTGTTGCTACGGAAATGCAACAATGGATTTCCTTTGCACTCTTGTCGAGCTACAAAATTTTTCGCACTGCTGTGAACAACAATACATATTGAAACTTATAAAGTTTCTGTCTGTATTCTCCGCACAGTAAGAAATCGTCAGATTCATTACTGCGTTCAGAGCAGTCCGCCACTTCTCTGAGTCAGACGAATCCAGTCAACATCACCCCGTCCTATTTCTTAAGATCCATATTAATATTATCCTCCAATTTACGTGTAGGTCTTAACTACCCAACACAGCGGCTTTTTTTAATCTGACCGAAACACGCGGAACGTCTGACACGTTCCGTTGTTAACCAGAACTGTGCGATGGCAAACACCCTAAAGATGTGTCAGTTTAAAAACACCCTTTGCGGAAGGGTTTACCTGATGCGTGACTTCAGGCTTCCGCCGCAGTGTAAATCACAGCTTCGCTCTTCTTGGATGTTACGCAGCGTATATTGGTAGTCACCGATATTTCGGGATAACCTATCGGTCCCATCTTCAAGAAGTCTTCTTGAACTGCTTGACCCTTGAAGATGGGACCCAAGGTTGTCCCGAAACGTTGGTAAATAACTACCAATATACGCTGCACAACGCATGTAGCACGTATGAGGGAAAAGAGACGTGCATACAGGATTTTGGTGGGGAGACCTGAGGGAAGGCGACCACTTGGAAGAGCCTGGCGTAGATGGCAGTATAATATTAAACTGGATCTTCAAGAAGTGGGATGGTGGGGCACGGAGTGGATTGAGCTGGCTCAGGACAGGTACAGGTGGCGGACTCTTGTGAATGCGGTAATGAACCTAAGGGTTCGATGAAACGCGGGGAATTTCTTGAGTAGCTGAGAAACTGTTAGCTTCTCAAGGCCTCTGCTCCATGGAGTTAGTTAGTTAGTTAGTTAGTACGCTGCATAACATCCCAGAAGAGTGAAGGTCCCGGTTTATCCGACATTTGAAATCGGGGGGAAAAAACAGTATAATTAGCCATTTTGTTTTCTCGGTCAAATGCAACTGGAAATGCACTGCAGCGGGCTGCAGTTCTGGCGTCCCTACTCGGCGACCAGCTGGAAAGAGTGGGACAGAAAGCGAGACAGAGAGAGACAGAGCAGCCACTCGCCGGCGCACGACGCCGGCCAGCCCAAGCAGGATCTAGACTTCAGTTGCAAGTGAACTGCCAGGCTGCAACGCAACTGGGAGCACCGCACAGCCATCCGCCCTGCTTGCACTCGGTTCGGCTTCGATCAGACTAGCTAAAACACCTACCACCACACTCCCCCGACCCGCCTGTCACCCTCCTGCTACTATTACTACCACAATCACTACTGTCCCCGCTCGGCATGACCTAGTCCAAAATCACAAGTGTCGCTCTTCTTCAGAATCTTGCAGTGTAGATTCATTTTGCGTGGTGTTGCTTGTGGAATGGTTAATTTCAGTTTTATGTGTTTGTTATCAGCTGCAATTCAGAGAGACACAAACAGTGATAGATATCCTCACACAGTGAACATAGTGCATTGAGTGTTTTTTTTATGTGTTCATAAATACCGTCTTCACTTCAGCCTCTGATAAGAGAGTTGTCAATATTTTTGTTTCAAACTGATTCTGCCATAATCTCACAGTCAAATGAGTTTAGAATATGTGGGTTAGAACCACATCAAGTAACTTGTAACTTGTTTCATTCCGATCAGCCGCCAGTTTTGGAAACTAAATTCTTAAATGCGGGCCATGCGTGCTGTTTGTGTCTACCTCAGGATGACTGGTATGTAGTGTTCATGTTGGCATCAGGTGTGAATCATATTATGCAGCAACGGAAGGGTATTCGTGGGTGTTACTGCAAAAATTAGTTCATTCGTATAATTACACGTGCGTTAAACAACGATAAAAAAATTCAGTCGAAAGCTACTAAAATTTGTTTTATTACTTATGAGAATACAGCTGCTGCACGTTTCGGAAATTTCCAAGCCATCATCAGGCTGAACAGCAAAATAAGAGATAGCACACGACATGTATAAAATTCACACATGGTAAAATCGCGCATGAATTCCATCACTTACATTTTTTTTGATACACTAAAATGTGTGTATTTATATTTGTTAACACAATGCGTTAAAGCAGATGTATATTTGTTTATTCAATTGTCAAATTAATTTAAGATTAAAAATATTGTCAGTTACTTGAAGATTAAAATTAAATGATGGGTTCAGATTTTGAATCTTCAAATCTTTTGGGGCAGTCGCCGATTTGTGTAAACGCATATGGAAGTTACTGTTATGTAGTCCGTGTTTATTTTTATGGTTGTAAATTGTAATTTTCGTTTTACATTTTAACCCTTTAAAGACGAAACGTAATTTGCTCTATATAAAGACTCAGTGCGTACCGCGCTGTAAACACTTTCAACCTCGGTTATAAAAAACGAATGAGTTGCTGATGTTTACGGTAAAAGTTGCAGTTTGTTCCGAGATATGTACAAAACACACAAACGCGATTTGAGCACTATGGAGAATTATTGAATGTTGAACCTGGTGGTACGTAAAGTTACCGCTAGGCTTTAAAAGATTAAAGAGTAGTAAGGTCTTCATAGCAGTGATACATCACTTTACTATGTAACTAAATGGTTTTTGTTGGAGATATCTTCACGGAATATTGTGCTTATTTGCGCCTATCTTCGTGTATAGTCCAATGCCAGAAAAAATGGTACAGTCCTGTTGGACACAAGTTAACTATACATAACACGATATAGAGTGCGCAATTTAATTACAATAAAATTTTATTTAAAAATCTAACCCTGGGACCCCTGTTGAAAAAATTATGTTAGATGCTGGGTGACAGAAAACACTTAACCTCAGACCAGACGTAGACAATTTATGTCAGACCGAGGGCAAAAGGTGTAGATTAGCTTGTAATATGACACGTGTAACCTTCCATATACAGCGTTTTCCCTCCCACAGCACTAGTCTGCAAGGTTTTCTAAGAATTTCGCAGAATGTCTTTGTAGGTTTACCCGTTCATTAGCGGAGTACAGGTGACAATTTGTATGTAAGGTTTACACGCATTTTTTGCTGTACACATTGTGAGGACGAGGAAATGCAGACTGTTCTGTTAACGTTAGAATAAACCGTTCACACACGGCAGTGGCGACTGAAGGAGAGACCGCTACGGACTAAACACGATCGTGTTTAAAAGTTTATACAGAAGTCGAAGTCGAATAAAACGGCTTATTGGGAAGATCGGTAGGACAAGTTGCATGCATGGATATGGGAACCGAGTGTTGAACGGAGGTGTAAAGTGAAGTAAAGAGACCAATCGAAAGAACTAGGGACAGATGGGACGAAGAAAGCAGTAAAGTCATAAAATGGTGACGTGACAGGTTTTAGACTAGAATTAGCTAGTTTAGTTTTTTTTCGGTGGCGCAACAGCACATCTGGGGCCTACGGCGACACACTGTTGAGGTTTCTAGCCCCCCCCCCACACACATACACATACACACACACACACACACGCACACACACACACAGGTCTCCTCTCAGTGAGTGATCAGCTAGTCGCAGAGGCCAATATCCACACAACGCACAACAAACACAACAGACGAAAATCCATTCCATGAACGGCATTCGAACCCGCGATCCCAGCAACCAAGCGGCCGCCGACCTACGCCTTATACCGCACAGCCACCGGGATCGGTTGTAGTTTAGGTTCGACATGATAATAAATATAGGGATTTCATAAAATGAGGCGCATTTATTGATAAGATAAACGAGTATTAACCGTTCAACGCCTACCTCGGTGCACTGTAGAGACCTTTAATTCTCCATATGCTGTCAGTGTCGAGTGCAAAGTACGATCGTCAATACGTTTAAGGTTATTTTAAATTTAAAGCCCCTCCATCCTGGGCAGTAGTTGGAATTTAAAAACACAGCGTCATGAAAAGGTTAAAGTATAACGAACGACTTGGCGGCAAGGCGGTAATTAATTGTGAGTAAAAATACATACCGAACAGGAGAACGTCCGCAGGGAAAGTGCAGCATGCCCAAAGGGTAGGTGGCAATACACACAGCCCGTCACTGCGCTACCCGTAATTATTCGGCACCTCACAATTTAGCTGCTCATCCTCATGTGTTACCTCAGAACAGAGGGTTAGCACTCCTGTAAGAATAGACACTTTTAAACATCCATGTCTGATAATACCGACAAGTTCATATGGCTAAAAGAACCCGCGTTTACTATATACGGCTGTTTAGCGTTTTAAAACGTAGTGGTTAGTATATATACCACCAGCATTGACACTGATAGCTCGGAATTTGTGCGCACATTCTGTGTCACCCTTACAATAAACAGAAACTATTTCCCTACACAGCAATAACTTGTTAGCTTTTATAATCGAAGAAAACTGTGTCCACTTGCCAGGTACAGTCTTTATAGACAGAAGGGCGCCAAAGTCACCTGACACTGGATCAGTTTCGTTTCGCAGTCCTTCCCTCTTCTACCTACTTGTTCACAGCAGGTGTCGAGGTTGCTTGTTTTCACTTGACCACACTCAGACACACACCACAGTTGATAGGACGCCTCTGGACGAGGGATCGACCCGTCGCAGAAACCTCTACCTGACAACACAAACACGGTACAAGACAAAAAAATACATGCCCCCGGTGGGATTCGAACCCACGATCCCAGCAAGCGCTCGGCCGCAGACCCAAGCCTTAGACCCCGCGGCCACTGGGATCGGCGACACTCGATCAGTACGTACCAAAATTTAGTTTGCTTCTTCTTCTCGTTTTTCAACAATTCTGGGTGTCAATGCAGAAGGGAAAATACACTTTGAACATTTCAAACAGTCAGTATGTATAAATACTGTGTCAGTATAATTAGTATGTTGCCTCTAATGCCAAGCGACTTTTGCTCCACCCTATATATGTAGATTAACTTCTGTCTTCTAAGGTTAAAATTTAGCTTCCTTTGATGGTGAAATCTTTTCTTACATGTAAAGTTTACAATACCATTTTGGTCACTACAGTTACTCGCGAATTCAACCGGCTTTAAAATTTTTAAACCCAAAATCTCAAAAATTTTACGATTTGGGTAACGCACCACACTGCCTATCGTTAAAGACACGCGTATGTTACAAAAACCAATTGTAACGTATGTTGTATGTACTTTATACATATGGCATTATTTGTAAGATCTCACAAAAATTTTTACATATTTACTTTGATTTTAAATTTTCGTATTACACACATGACGACGGTCGAATGGCCGACACATGTAGTGTATGATTACCTACTGAATGCACGTTGTGTCGGACGGAACACATGGCGATGTCTGAGTCTATACACACAGCAGCATGGATCACGCCAAATTTAAAATGAAACGCGGTGGTGTGTCATCAAAACAGGACGTGAACATCCGAGTTACTGCGGAATTCACAAAAGGCACATATTTCGTGCTGTTTTTATCACATGAAATTCAATCTCCAGGTTTTACTCTTCTGCTTGTGACTAGAAGGATTGTAACGAGGCAGTATTAATTATGACACGAACGGGACGGACGGAGGGACGGACGGACGGACTGACTGGCACTCTGAATTACGAATCATATGGCAGTACCGAGATGGCGAATGATGATAATAAATTCACACCAACCCCGGACTATACAGTTTATCGTGGCTCGGTCGGCACTGCCTTACTTATGCGAAACCCCTGCGGGGCTTCATCGTAGTGACGGTATATTAAATTCCAGAAAGATCAAATTCAAATGACGCTGTGGCAACACAGAATGCAGTCTGCTGGGATGTGACGCCACATAGCGTGGTACCAATTTACTAGTTTTCGCACAGACTGGTTGCCTCCAACTTCACCCACGTTAGGAAATATCGTGACACAGCCACCGATGGACGCTCGATTTTCCACAGCCAGTTCATGAGTAAGAGTAGAATGGAGAAAACTACATAATGAGCAGCATCAGTATCTGTATTCCTTATCAAATATTATTCGGGTGAGCACATCAGGAAGAATGAGATGGGCGGGGCATGTAGAACTTATGGGGAGAACAGAGGTGCATAGAGAGACCTGATGGGAAGAGACCACTACTTAGAAGATATATGCGTAAATGGCGGATAATATTAAACTGGATCTTAAAGAAACAGGACGGCTGGGCGTGGCCTGGATTGGTCTGGCTCAGGATTGGGACAAGAAGCGGTGTGTTCTAAAAACAGAATTCAACATTTGGGGTTTCACAAAATGTGGCAAATTTCTGACTAGCTGAGGTACTGTTAGCTTCTCAGGGACGGCTGTACTTCACACAGTCAGTCAGTCAGTCATTCTCAGGGATGGCTGTACTTCACACAGTCAGTCAGTCAGTCAGTCAGTCAGTCAGTCAGTCAGTCAGCCAGCCAGTCAGCCAATGTACACACAAAAACTGCTGTCAATCGATTAATATTTTAATACTGTGAAAACAAAAATTGCTCCAGCCGTGATGTCAGGCTTGCGCCGCGCTGTTCATAGATTTACGCTCTTCAGGGACATTACGCGGCGTAATGTCCCTGAAGAACGCAGATCCAAAATTAATCTATATTGTATACATAAAAGTATCCAATACGGGCGTCACAAAAAACACAGTTTCCGTTACAAATTATCAACCGGTTAATACTGTGCAGGAAAATAATATCTGTATATTGTAGAAATTATACAAAACACATAAACAGAGCGCGTGGGGAAAATGCAGAGGTTTAAAATATCACAGAACATTGTACACATATTGGCCGTTGGTCATCAAACGGTTAATTGTCCAATGAAAGGGGGCGAGATGTGTGGGGACAGTTAGAAGCCATGGAAAGATGACGTTCTGACAGACGAAGGTGGGAAAAAAGAAACGCAATATTTAGGGTCACAGTCGTAGAAGAAATTATAACATTACAGTACCTTGACAGACACAATTCATATGCATGTAGACTACAACTGACTGACCAAATTTCAAACGTTCTATGACTGTAACTGACAAGTACGCAACTATGGAAAATGATAAAGGTAAAGGTGAAGGTATCCCATTACAGGCCTGGACAGGCCCTTAGGGTTCCAGGAGGTTGAAGCTCCCAGATTTCTAGACAATCGGCACATGAATGTGGTAAGGTTGTCAGCCCTATGCATCGGCCGCCTTTACCCCCCAGGACATATTCCTGGTACTCATTTCTGTTAGAGGCTGAGTCTACCCCAGGGCCACAGTGCGGCCGGAAGGATTATGTCAATGAAAAATTCCAATGACACCATCGGGAATCGAACCCGCGACCTTCCGGCTTGTAGCGCAGTGCCTCAACCAACTGTGCTACTGCGTGCCCCTAACTATGGATAATGATACCAAAAATTATTGCCCTTCGAAAATCTCCCTTTTAATACGGAATCCAACTCCAGGCTGCAGTACGCTAGGTTACTGTACTCAGTGCAGACAACATCCCATTGTCTTGTTACGCAGTGACACAGCTGTAGTGCCGCTCTTCAGACGCATTCACTCGTTGTTGACGTGTCACATCCTACACCACACGAGCCTTCTTCACTGACTAAAGATTTTGAATTCATTATTGCTTACTTCGGATGTCAGGCTGCAACAATTCCGAATTCCTCTGGCTTAGCCGAAGCATGTAGCTGTCCGAGGTTTATAACAAACAAGTGTTGTGTCGGCCGCATATTTTTTCGTTTGTCCGTCCGTATACATCCCGCAACGAGAGGAATCGCATCCAGTTCGCATTCAAATGCTCTAACGGACGGGAATATTTATCTAAAGGTAACTGTACGTCAAGATACTTCGCAACTGCGCTGTTTTTTACACTACCATCCACTGAAATAGCTAGGATATAAATTCAACAAATCGACTGTAACTCTATTTTATATTTCTGAGGTCCCGGGTTCAAACACTTTTTTGAAACAGAAAATCTTGAAATGATATTCCTCAGTCCCTCCACAAAAATAACTGGTAGCACGAAAGACTAACAAGGCGAGTGAGGAACGAGAAAACACATATAATTAATTTAGAAACAGCGGCCATACAGCCGGCCCCGGAGGAGGCCTTGCCTTGCATTTTCGAGTTCGTACATATGGTGAAACGTCAGGCGCATTCAGAATTCAGCACATCAGTTTCAGTGTTCCCAATATTAGATGGAAACTCCGCCGTTTAACAAAATCGATTGAACCTCGTCTGTAGGAATGTGGAAGTAATAGAATTCATCTGTTGCACCCCCACCCCCACCCCCGCCCACCCCACTTTGCATGTCCAGCTACAGCCGGGAGCGGCTGCCTGGGGTCAAGGCGAAGCGGATATAACTCGCACCTTGCTAACGTCAATCTCACTGTCGTCCCTAGATTTGCTTCCGCCTTTCCGCTAATGTATAACGTCATATTAATAAGCAGTAGCAAGAACACAACACACAACACACAACAGCACACAATGCAACTACTGCACCTTGTGACTATACAGAGTGTCGCAAAAATCACTTGACACGGCCCTTCTCTTGTTTAGACATCGAGCGTCAAGGGGTTCGTGCGCCACTCTGTATGATAATCAACAATATAGTGGAAAGTACGTGGGAAAAAAAGCGTTAATTGCTAATTTCAGGTACTGACCTGCTATTTGGCAGTAGGGACTGAAAAATACCACGAAATATGCTGCCAGAATAACCGGCTTCAGCGTTGACATTTGAAAGAAGGACCTATCGAAGGTAAAGTCGGAGTGACACAGAGCTGATCGCGATGTTCTCTCCAAAGTACGGAAAGTGGTTGGCGCGTTCATAACAAAAAGTTAGAAATCGGACGTTCTGACTCCACCATATATCAACTATTGATTTGTATGGGTGTGACACTTGGTCTCTCACACTGCGGTAAGAACATAGGCAGCGGATGTTCGACAGTTGGATGCTGAGGAGGGTCTTTGAAACAAAGCAGGGGGAAACAATGGGAGACTGGAGAAAATTACATAATGCGGAGCTTCATAATTTCAAACCAAATTCATAATATAAATCAAATCAAGAAAAGCGAGATGGGTGGGGATCGTGGCACGCATGGCGGCTGGTTGAGTTGCGTAAAGGGTTTGGGATGAATTCACGTGAAGGAAAGGAGCACAGGCGTATGTAAGAGGGTAATGTTCTTAAATAGATCGGTTGGGAGGATGTGGACTGGATTAATCTGGATCAGGAGAGGGACAAGTGGCGGGTTGTTGTAAACACGGTAACGAAATTCTGGGTTGCGAAATATGCGGGGAATTTCTTGATAGCTGACGAACTATCAGCTTCTCAAAAGGATTCTGCTCCATGCAGTTAGTTGCTTAGTTGTATATGTCCATTTGTATGAATATCCGCATGTAATAAAGTCGATAATCGCTTAAGGGAAATATATGAAAATTACGGTGTGAGGTTTTCAAAGCATCTGCTGACATACACCGTTTAACCTTTTAAATCCTAGCGGTAATTTTACGTACCACCAGGTTTAATATTAAAAAATTCTACATGGTGCTCGCATTGCATTTATCTGTTCTGTGTGGATCTCAGAACAAACAGCAACTTTTGCCTTATAAAACATTAAGAGATTGGTTTTTATAACCGAAGTGGAGAGTGTTTACAGCGCGGTACGGACTGAGTCCTTATATAAAACAGGTAAAATAATGCACGTTTCATACGAAGACGCACGTGATTTTCTGCACGTATCCGGAGCGTAATGCACTAAATATTTATCGCAGGAAGATGTTTCGGAGAGAATTAGTGGAGAATAATAAAGTACTCGTTTCAGGTTTGTTTTTCTTAAGGCTTATGGTTTCCGACACAAATAATGGAAGCTAACGTGCCAGAATTGTTACGTTACATTACTGCGTCTAACCTGTTTGTTATGTTTTGTAACCTGTGTGTATTTGTTATCTAGTTTTAAGGCTTCTTTATCAACAGAACGTCTTACACATTAACCTCATTTTTAACTTGCAAGTTTCCACTTTCTATTACAAAAGTCTAGCTTTTTGTATCTACCCCTCTTCCATCGCGTTTCGTTCTCTGTGTTATTTAATTTTAGTGCCTTTAAATATTTTTAACGAAGGAACTCATTTTTTATTTCCGCAATATACACGCCCAAATCTGGACAGTGTTGGCTATGTATTTTTATTTCTGTTACCTCAGTTGCGACTGTGTGACTTTCTTCTTAAACCCTTTAAAGACTAAGCTTAACCTGAATTATATTTAAAGACCCAGTCCGTACCGCGCAGTAAACACACTCCGTCTCGGTTATAAAAACCAGCCAGTTAATGATGTATAGGGAAATAATCGCTGTTTGTTCTGAGATCCACACAAAACACATAAATACACTGTGTGGGCAGAACGTAGAATTATATTTAAAGACTCAGTCCGTACCGCGTAGTAAACACACCCTGTCTCGGTTATAAAAACCAGCCAGTTAATGCTGTATACGGAAATAATCGCTGTTTGTTCTGACATACACATAAAACACATAAATACACTGTGTGGGCAGAACGTAGAATTATATTTAAAGATTCAGTCCGTACCGCGCAGTAAACACACTCCGTCTCGGTTATAAAAACCAGCCAGTTAACGACGTATAGGGAAATAATCGCTGTTTGTTCTGAGATCCACACAAAACACATAAATACACTGTGTGGGCAGAACGTAGAATTATATTTAAAGACTCAGTCCGTACCGCGTAGTAAACACACTCTGTCTCGGTTACAAAAACCAGCCAGTTAATGCTGTATACGGAAATAATCGCTGTTTGTTCTGACATCCACATAAAACACATAAATACACTGTGTGGGCAGAACGTAGAATTATATTTAAAGACTCAGTCCGTACCGCGTAGTAAACACTCTGTCTCGGTTATAAAAACCAGCCAGTTAATGCTGTATAGGGAAATAATCGCTGTTTGTTCTGAGATCCACACAAAACACATAAATACACTGTGTGGGCAGAACGTAGAATTATATTTAAAGACTCAGTCCGTACCGCGCAGTAAACACACTCCGTCTCGGTTACAAAAACCAGTCAGTTAATGCTGTATAGGGAAATAATCGCTGTTTGTTCTGAGATCCACACAAAACACATAAATACACTGTGTGGGCAGAACGTAGAATTTGTGAATGTTAAACCTGGCGGTACATACAGTGACCACTGGGCTGTAAAGGGTTGAACTTTATTTTGAAAGGTGGTAGACAGATGGACACACACACACAAACACACACACACACACACACACACACAAAAGGACTAAAGACAACAAAATAGAAAGACAGACAGACACATACAGCGCCTTTCAGTCGTAAGGACATCAGCAAACGACAGTCACATAACGGAAAATTCGTCAAAATTCGCACACCTGTCCGTGCATTATTCTCTTTATTTTTTCTTCAGAGTACAGATAAACATGTTTTTAGACGACGACGCTAAACACACACCCAGTTAGATACGTAGACAGAATGGACGTACTACTGAACCAGGCATTTCACTGCTTTTGTCTCTTCTCTCCTGTGCAAGCATACGGCGGGCTTATGTGCCGTATACAGAGACGTAGAGTTTATCGCGGTCTGACATCCTCTGGGGCACAACGACGCGTTTCTATAGTGTAAATAGGGTTACGGTGCAATAGGCCTTTAGAACTGAGCGGGTTGATGACAATAGTGTCGTTTCCCATGGTGACTGTCCTGCGAATGACTAGCGCGACTTTGCCAAGCCGTCCATTTCAAACGCAGAACTCAACACTTCACATTTAAATTCTGGCCGCCACAATGTGTAATATACTTCCCTCACACACGAGTTCACACCGAGATTAAGTAACTGACGTTGTAGTTTTTAACACTGCAATTCTGCCGGTAGAGGCCACTGGCATTGTCTACTCAATTCAATACAAACCTGCGCACTTGTATTCCCCTGTATGGCACGAACAACCATTTATTTACCTCTTACTGTTGATTTTCTAATTAACCCTACTATAAATGTCAATTACGTTAGAACCTGTGCATTGTGATAATACTGCAATAGCGTGCTTCCTTCAGCTCAACTGTCTGGCCTGTTTAAATCTAGAATTAACTTCTGTAACTAATATGTTTTTTTTAAAACTTTGATAGCGCTCCTAGGACAACGGATCGGCCCATCAAAATACTTTCATTTACAAAAAACAACGCAAAAATAAAGGATCATTATTTTATCTGACAACTATTGCTGACTATTTTATCTTGATTCGTTCGTCATATTAATGCGGCCCGTTAGCCTGACGGCCCGCACGAACTGAGGAGAAGCATCGGTAAGCTGCATGTAGCGTATTAACGTACTGCTGCTGCTACTACTACTACTACTACTACTACTACTACTACTGCTGCTGCTGCTGCAGTGATGTCAGGGTTCACTGTATTTACGACAGACACGATCTCAGATTTACGTTTTAGTACGGATACAGCACACTGACACAGCATACTGACATGGCATACCGATACATCATAGTGATATACTGACAGCACATTGATACAGCGTACTGACAGCATACTGATACACCAACTGATATAGCATACCGATACAGCATACTGATATACTGAAAGCACACTGATAGCATACTAATACAGCATCTGATGTAGCATACTGACAGCATACTGACAAATCACACTGACATAGCATACTTACAGCATACTGATATACTGACAGCACACTGATAAGCATACTGACAGCATACTGATAAGCATACTGACAGCATACTGACACAGCACACTGGCATAGCATACTTGCAACATACTGATAAGCATACTGACAGCATATTAATACAGCACCTGATCTAGCATACTTACAGCATAGTGATACTGGTAAGCATATTGACAGCATACCGATACAGCACCTGATATAGCATACTGACACAGCACACTGACATAGCTTACAGCATACTGATATACTGACAAGCATACAGACAAGCATACTGACAGCACACCTATACAACACCTGATGTAGCATACAGCATACTGATATACTGACAGCACACTGATAATCATATTGACAGCATACCGATACAGCACACTGATAATCATATTGACAGCATACCGATACAGCACCTGATATAGCATACTGACAGCATACTGATACACGACTCTGATCTAGCATACTGACAGCATACTGATACACGACTCTGATCTAGCATACTGACAGCATAATGATACACGACTCTGATCTAGCATACTGACAGCATCCTGACGTAGCATATTGACACAGCATACCGACATACTGACAGCACACTGATATAGCATTTTAACAGAGCATACTGACGTATCGGGTCAGTTCCGTGCCCACACAGTACGATACATATTCTGTAACAAATATTTGGGCCATAAGTTTTAGCAATTACTAAACACAGCCGGAATTTATCGAATTACAGCTGGAATGTTAATCAGTCAAATGAAACCCGAAGCTTCTGCCTGGTGTTAACCAACACAGTGCACACAGCGAAGGTCGGCACATCACATTTGAAGCACGGAGGCTTCTGGCGGCGACACTTCCACACGTCTCATGCACTTAAACAGCATTGACCCTGCAATGCCGGTCTCAGTGCACTGCACAGACGTAAAACCATTGAAGGGTATTACAAATTTACTTTCCGCTCTAGGCGGTAGTTGGAATTTAAACCCCAGCCACACCGAAGGATTACGTGTACTTCACACGTGTTGAGTATCGAAAACAATCATGTAGCTGTCGGAGTGGGCGTCAAAGAACTACTACCCAATGTGTAATTCGAGCGTGAACAGGGGAAACGTTGCATTTACCGTAAGAAACAAAACCAAATATAATCAGGGCTTGTAGGTTGGTTAACCTTTTAAAGCCTAGCGGTAACTTTATGTACCACCAGGTTTAATATTAAAAAATTCTACGTGGTGCCCACATTGCGTTTATGTGTTTTGTACGGATCTCAGAACAAACAGCAACTTTTGCCTTATAAAACATTAAGAGATTGGTTTTTATAACCGAAGTGGAGAGCGTTTACTGCGCGGTACGCACTGAGTCCTTATATAAAACAGATACACTTCGTCTTTAAAGGGTTAATACGTATTATTTTAAAATTTCTCAAATACAATAAAAACTTTCCTGAGGTTTCCCGTCTTATGCAAAAATTTCCGTGTAGCTAGATGCTCTTTTATGTTAAAATATCTGCAACTGCACCACTTCCTAAGCGTGTCAATAAAATGAACACAAAATTTTATGACTGCATTAAATCAGGCAACGTACAGTGCTGCCATCTGCATGACTTACACCCCGTAAAGTAGTACACAATTAAGACAGAATTCCTTATTAACTCTATCATCTACTACTTTGCACTCTTAAAATCTCTGAGCACGGAATCCAGTTCCCCCTCCTCGATTACCTTATTGTACCCCTAACACAGACTGGCACAAGCCGACTGACACTTTTCGCCTCACGACACTCTGAAATGTGTCAGTCGGCCCTGCACCACCCTGTATAATACGCTGTATATAGAATTCTGCCTTCTGCATTGCAACACTGCAGTCTGAACGTTCGTGAGAAAACTCGCTGGTCTCGTAACCTGGATCAAGCCCCTTCACTTACCAAACTGCACGGTGTCACAACCCAGAAGAATAGAAACTGAAAACTCATCTCGCAAGAAGCAGAAATATTTGTGTTTCTATAATAAGTTCAGACATTTTATCACCGAGGGTTTTGTGTTGAACAAGATTTAAAAAGTCACGCTTTTTCGACTCGCGTTTAAAAGTGTTGCGATAAATTGTGTTTACAGCAAGAGGTGGAGACAAAAACATGAACTATGGACCAAAATCGAATCTGCGCCTGACATACACAACTTTAACAGTGTTTTGTGTTAATCTGCTGATTGCTTTACATAAGTGTTAAACCTTTGTTAGCAGTTTAAATTTTGGGACATTTTAAAGGAACGTTTTCCTCGTTTGTTTCCAAATTTCGGCGGATCGGCTGCATCAACATAAATGTCCGACCCAGACAACAACTTCGACGATGAGGTAAGTGTTTCTCCTTCAAAGGACGGAAATATTAACCCTCTGAGGCATGAGTGTTTAAAAATTCATTGAATGACTAACAGAGAACACACTGCCTCTCCATTACTAATATCAGATTCATAAGGTGGTTTAGGAGAATAATCACCATCTATTCTAATAATCCTACGGAACCAAACAACACCCTCTGTGGGCAAAGAGCAGAGTCATAAATGCTGATGCACGTGGTATATATAGTTACCACCGTGATTCAACTCTTAAATTTCAATGGTTACTTTATGTACCAAAAATCTGCATTTTACCCACACAGCATATTTATGTACGCAATATAATCTTTATAACCAGCGATTATTTCCCTAAACAATGTTGACTGTCTGGTGTTCACAGTGGAAGGAAACGCAGTGTCCCCTTCGAGGTACGAAATGAATCATTAAATAAAACGAGCGTTAATATCAGTGTTCAAATGGTTCAGCAAGTACACGTATGCAGATGGCATCTGATATAGAAAGGTGCAGATCAAATGCACGTACAAAGGAAACGCTGCTTTTAATACTGTTGTTGAGAAGGTTGCCTTCTGTTTACAGGACAGGACTAATTAGGGACAGGTCTTAGATACAAGAAATGCTTACAGCAGAATTATATAATCAAGTGCAAAGACACATAGCAATTTCTACGGAAGGCAAAGAATTTAACTTTTCAAATACAGAACTTCAGTACATCCTGTATCACCTTGAAGACCTATGCGTATACGGGAGGATACTATTAAAATTGATCTTCCAAGACTGGGATGGGGAGGTATGGACTGGATTGATCTGGCTCCGGTATTTTGAATACGGTACTGAACATTCAGGTTCCATAAAATGCGGGGAATTTCTTGACTACCTGAGGACCTGTAAGCTTCTCAGGAAGGACTCCGCCCCGTGGAGTCAGGTGGTTAGTACAGTCTGTTGCACGCCCTCCTGGTTGAATTTAATCGCTTCAATCACGTATAATTGTGACTGTGTTCTGTGGCCATGGGAATAATATATTAAAAAACTCATTAAATTTGAAAGTAGAACTCCTAATTCTTCCATTACTGAATTTAAAACCTTACTTAATTTCAATTTAAATTCAGTACGATGTCAGCAGTTCGGACCGCGTGCTTTACTGCGGCTGCTTCAGCGAGTAATAAAGACAGGTGGTACAAATGAACATGCTTATGTCTAACTAACTAACTAACTAACTAACTAACTGACTGACTGACTGACTGACTGACTGGCTGAATGACTGACTGACTGACTGACGAAGAAACTAATTAACTAACCAACCAACCAACTAACTAACTAACTAAACTAACTAGCTAAACTAACTAAACTAACGAAACTAAGTAAACTAACTAACCAACTAACTAACTAACTGACTGACTGACTGACGAAGTAACTAATTAACCAACCAACCAACCAACTAACCAACTAACCAACTAAACTGACTAACTAGCTAAACTAACTAAACTAACTAACTAACTAACTAACTAACTAACTAACTAACTAATCCAATGGAGCAGAGGCCTTCTTGAGAAATTAAGTTTCTCAGCTAGTCAAGAAATTCCCCGCATTTTATGGAACCCGGAGGTTCATTACCGCATTCACAACAGCCCGCCACCTGTCCTTATCCTGAGCCAGCTCAGTTCAGTCCATGCCATATCCCACCTCTTGAAGATCCATTTTAATATTATCCTCCCATCTACGCCTGGGTGCTTAGGCAGGCCAATCGATATGGAATGACCTGTCGATATCGCAGTTGACCAAAAAGGTAGTGTAATACAAAACATTTGGCAACAATACAGTGCGTCTTCTTGGACTGAGTTCTGTGAGTTGGTCCAACATTCTCCGTACAGACGAAGACAGACAGACAGACAGACGTCTCAGACAGGCTGCAACTTACGTTCTCTGTCCTAAATCCTGCAGTGCGCAATAGTAATGTGCTGTTGCGCGGTGAAACTGTGTCTCGACACTGTATAATGTTTTTGATCTTTTCGACGCCTGTTTGGGTTTTACCTGAAAGCATTCGATAACAAAAGGAAACACAGAGACAGAGAGAACGCTGTGACAATCTGACGCTAAAGCCAACATATTTCATCCAAAAAAGACTGCAGAGACTCTTTTGTGCGACTGCACACTTTATATTCTCTGGCTGCCACACGAAGAAGCAAAAGCCTCGACTTCAAATAGGGATATTATTA
Source organism: Coptotermes formosanus (assembly GCA_013340265.1). Lineage (NCBI taxonomy): Eukaryota > Metazoa > Arthropoda > Insecta > Blattodea > Rhinotermitidae > Coptotermes > Coptotermes formosanus. Next base: position 446,164 of record BLKM01009909.1, on the reverse strand, counting down.
ATAAAACTAGCGACCGATATTTCATCTTGCAGAAAACCTTGAACTAGAAACGTTGTGCTCAGTTGGACTGTATTCGGAATTACAAAGAAAATGAAACATACATCGATGTGGGCCCGGCATCGTAGTAGCGAACCGGGAGCACCATAATCTGCACATGAATTCTCAGCCAGGATGCAAATTCCATTTGTATTAACCTACATGTGTATACCTAGTATATGACGTCGCTAAGCGTAAGATTCTCCAGTACCTTGGTACCTATCAACCATAGTACACGGCGTCATACCACAGAAGACATAACTGTCAGTCTGTTCAGTTTGTAGTGTCACTTTAAATAAGCACACAAAGATTTGGACAAGTGCTGCACTACAACGTGGCATCTCTAGGTTTTAACTTCGCGTTTATTTTAATTAACAATTTTTTAGGATTTGTGTGTACAGTGCCAATAGCTGTAAATGCAACTTTCAATGTGTGGTTTTAACACATGGACGCCCAGATGGACTTATACACCAATGAATGACCCCCCAGGATGAAGATTTTCTTGTCGAAACATATGTAGGGTTCTGTACACATTTTAACCTTTTAAAGCCTAGCGGTAACTTTACATACGACCAGGTTTAAGATTAAAAAATTCAACGTGGTGCCCACATTGCGTTTATGTGTTTTGTACGGATCTCAGAACAAACAGCAACTTTTGCCTTATAAAACATTAAGAGATTGGTTTTTATAACCGAAGTGGGGAGTGTTTACAGCGCGGTACGCACTGAGTCCTTATATAAAACAGATACGCTTCGTCTTTAAAGGGTTAATATAAACTGCTTCAATAGTGCATTATTTGGTATTCAAAAATAGTTCAAAATGAAAAAGCACAGTGTGAATTATATAAAGCTTCTAATTTGTATTTAAAAAAAACAAGGGCGCTAGCGTCAAATAATGTGGATGTCTGCGTAATACAACATTATGACGTAATTTAAACATCTTGTCTATAAAGGACATAACAGCGTGTAGATTTTTTTTTTCGATTTTGCCTTTTCTCTCTGTTTCTCTTCATCTCACAGCAACAACAGTAACAACTTCGCAGTGGCGGTAGGTCTGTTAGCGAGCGTTACTTACAACATGTTAAAGAAAATTAATAGAGAAAAGGCGGGGAGAGTACAAGAAATCGTTGAAGGATAAAGAATACTGAAATGGAGAAGACAGAGTGGAAACTGAAAGACATTGAAGGATATTGAAGTGTCGAAACCACAGAGTACTGCAAAATACTTATGGGGCAAAACAACGTAAAGACTTCAGAATCCTGAACTGATTACGACACGAAAAAGGAAGATATAAAAGACAATCATAAAAGAAGAGCCCGCTGTCGGATCAGCAACAGTGATGTCATGAATCGGGGGCACACCAGAGCACTACACGCCTTCAGCTAGTGTAGTTGGGCAGGTTGCTTTTCTCGTTAAAACCCGAGGAGTCGTACATCAGCTTCTGTGTATAACATCTCAAGATTTTGGATTCACTTTAGCCTTAACAATTTATGAGGCTATTACCAGAATGTTCTTCTGTAGTGACAGCAAACGGCAAGACACAGAAGAACTGCAGCTGCCTCTTCTGGTGTCGCTTTACAGTCGCTTCACTATCGCGTTTGGCAGACTGCAACAGCGACGGATATTACAGGCAGCAGCACCAAAATGACGTCATGGCAGTCCTCTGCATTATCCTTCTAAAGCCTAGCGGTAACTTTACATACGACCAGGTTTAACATTAAAAAATTCTACGTGGTGACCACATTGCGTTTATGTGTTTTGTACGGATCTCAGAACAAACAGCAACTTTTGCCTTATAAAACATTAAGAGACTGGTTTTTATAACCGAAGTGAAGAGTGTTTACAGCGCGGTACGCACTGAGTCCTTATATAAAACAGATACGCTTCGTCTTTCAAGGGTTAAAAGAGGTACTGACTGACTGACTACCAACGCATTCAAGTAGTCATGGCTTAATTAATGACAATATCATCAAATCAAACTATGCAGCGTGGAATTATGGATGAGTCAGTGAAATGCACAGAGCGTCAAAGGAGGCGTCATGGCAAAACACGACGCGTTATGCAGGTATTTTTCAAGCAGCTAGATGAAAACGACCAAAATCATCAGGGATTCTGACAGCCTGATGACGCATATTAAAGCAACGTTGTCCCCATATACGTAACGAGAACATGTGGAGAAGTGGAGGTCCAGGTCCATTCATTCTTGACCTCGGCATTAAACAAAGCAGAATGATCAGCTTCGCACGTCGGCAACAGAACGCCCGGTACTCAATTACCAGCAAGGTGGTTGAGCCCTTGAAGCGGGCTGAATGTTTTGGAGTAGAGAAGGAATTTTTTAATATTATCCAACAAATGCACTCTCGACCCATCATCAGGGGGAGGTATATCTATATACTCAACAGAACAACCATTAGTATATAAATGTTTTATATAACACCTTCCGACGTTGTCCCTGATGATGGGCAGACACAGTCCGAAACATGTAGGAGTGGTAATGGTAAAGCAGTCCCATTACAGGCCTGGACAGGCCCTGAGGGCTCCAGGAGGTTGAGGCTCCCAGATTCCAAGACAGTCGACACATGAAGGTGGTAAGGTTGTCAGCCCTACTCGCTGGCCGCCTTTACGGGGGCCCCCCCCCCAGGAAATATTTCTGGTACTCATTTCTGTCAGAGGCTGAGTCGACCCCAGGGCCATAGTGCGGATGGAAGGATTATGTCAGTGAAAAATTCCAATGACACCCTCCAGAATCGAACCCGCGACCTTCCAGTTTGTACCGCAGTGGAATGTAGGAGTGGAATGTTTTTAAACATATTATGGAAATGTAACAATTAGTGCATTTGTTGGATGATATTAACAAATCGAATTATAATGCACGGTACCCACTTCTTCTTCTTCTTCTTCTTCTTCTTCTTCTTATTATTATTATTTGACGGATATTTAGTAGGGTAAAGGTAAAGGTTCACCCTATAACAGGCCCTCAGGGCCCAAGAGGGGGAGTAGAGGTATAGCTCTACCCGTTCGTGAACCTCGGCACGACAAGGGGATGGGGTGGTTAGCCCCACGCCCCGGCCGCTTTACCCCAGGGAAAGAGACCCAGTACCCATTGTACAGGAGGCTGGGTGGGCCCCAGGGCAGGTCTGGACGGCGGCGGAAAATCTCACCCCCACCGGGATTCGATCCCCGGACCGTCCAGCCAGTAGCGAGTCGCTATACCGACTGTGCTATTCCGGCCCACATTTAGTGGGGAACTGAGATAAAATTTGGATATGTAAGATTGGATAAGGATTATATAACATTACATCCCAAATAAAAATAAGAATTTTTTCTACTGGACTAGGTCACTGGGTGACGATCTGGCGTTTTGTTCCCTACGCTGACAGAAGTGGTGGACTGCAGACTCGCATAACACTACCCTGCATTCTGTTAGCTCTACATTTAAAGCTCTGCAATTTTAAGCCATTGTACGTTATCATCGAGAGCACGTATGACAGCGTACTGCTGCTGTGAGGTTGCAGATTTCCCTTGCAAAATCCGGTATTACTAAACCAGTTCCTGCAACCAATCTAGAAACCTGGAGACATGTTTATGGGAGATAAGAAAGATTTATACTGGCTTTCTTTACGTTGTCTATTACAGTCGCGAGACCTGTGACGTTGTTATATAGCACTCAGACAACCATGAATGGGGCCGGTATAAAGCCAGTCTATGCAGGGATTTTCAAAGTGTGGTCCGCGGAAATCCAAGGGCCCGCAAGGCCCAGGTACAGGATTCGCGAGGTCGTTTTCATCTTGCTACCAGAAATTAGAAGTATGAGAACTGTGTTAAGACTTTTAATACTGCATTTTACAAAACATGTTCCACTGGGTTATGACACAACGAAACGAAAAAGATCAACGAAAAAAAAAAGGTGAAGAAACAAAATTTTAACCCGCATTTTCTACTAGTATTTTGTAAAAAGTAACAAATATAACGACACTGTAACCGATTTACGAACTCCCACAAGAATTACCAACGAAAAAACTTGATTTGCTTCAAACACAAGAATGTGAATGCGAATCAAATTATTTCAAAGACTGTACGTGAGCGAATGCCAGTCACGTGACTTGATGGGAATTCCTGAAAGTATAGCCACGTCTAAACAAGCGAGGGATGACGTCACACTCATTCACGCTCCTTTCCTATCGACATTCAACTCGCCTTTTAAAGCGAGAGCTGCCAAGTGTAAACAGACTTCCGACTTATCGTAATCGATATCTCGAAAAAAAATAATATCGACACTTTTCAGAAAAAAAAAAGACAGAAGACAGCGTTCAGATGTTATCGCCTCTAATCGAGATGTCATTAGCTGCAGATGTAATTACTGCTGTCAATTACCGGGAATTTGGGAAGACATTCTGATATATTGAGGAATGAATGCAGTGGCCGTAATACCAGACAGAATACGACACAGCAGAGGATAAGAAACGAAATCAAGGATAGAAAGTTTTACCACAGCGTGGATTTTGACCACTGCAATCACAGACACGTGTAAATTTTATGCTCCCCATACCGTGCATGTTCTTATACCCAATACGTCAGCCAAGTTACGCACTTAATAAAACACATTCAAGTGTTTTGTGATTGCTTCCGAAAGTATGCTGCTAAGTGCAGAAGTTGGTTCACGTATAAACTGCTATTAAACTTCTCCATGTGTAAGCCATGAAGGCCTAAGGAAAGTGGGGGTACAGTTCCACTCAATCTTAACTTTGTCACTAAATGAAAGTATTTAATTATGGTTGCAGCTAAGTTGTTGTAGCCTACTTAAATTGCTTTCTATCCATAAAACCAAGAAGACGCCCACCGACAGAACATACATACATGAATATTTCGGTAACAGGCAACTACAAACAAATACTGAAATAAACATATTAAAGACGAAGCGCGTCTGTTTTGTATAAGGACTCAGTGCGTACCGCGCTGTAAACACTCTCCACTTCGGTTATAAAAACCAATCTCTTAATGTTTTATAAGGCAAAAGTTGCTGTTTGTTCTGAGATCCGTACAAAACACATAAACGCAATGTGGGCACCACGTAGAATTTTTTAATGTTAAGCCTGGTCGTATGTAAACTTACCGCTCGCTTTAAAAGGTTAAATGAATAAACTATCACTTCATGCTTTATTTTTACTCATTATTTTTAGAATGGTGTTGTTGCACAAAGAGTCATTAAAATTTCTTGCGGGCAAAGTTTTGTGAAAAGTTTTCGAGGTAAAATTTGGTTCACGATCACATTTTGAGAAATTTGCGAACAGTCCGTAGGACGAATACTCTCTACTGGAGTGAACACACAATACGCAGAAGTGTGCTGTGTGGCACCACCAGAACTGCTACTACAGGCCTGTTACGTAGACTGCATTACAGCCAATCAAATCAGCTAACCTTGATTTCAGGCTTCCGCAGCGATTTTGATGTGATCTGCGTTTATCTGTGATATTACGCGGCCTCGTGTCGTAATTGTTTACCGATGTTTCAAATCAAATAAGCTATTTACCTGAAATGTTGAAACAGGTATTCATACGCCGTTACCATAATTAAAAATAGTCCCTCGCTAATTTGTCAAATAACACATACAGACAGACGGACTAACTGAAAGGCGAACAAATATCTGCGTATCCACAGTACTCTTTTGCTTCCCACAAAAATTAAAGCTTATAAAATGTTAATATGAACACCAATGTCGCCCTCGATGCACTGTACGGACCTTTAATTCCTCACATGATGACGGCCTCGGTACATCGTACGTTCGTGAATGTATTTAACCCTTTAAAGCCTACCGGTAACTTTACGTACCGCCAGGTTTAACATTAAAAAATTCTACGTGGTGCCCACATTGCGTTTATGTGTTTTGTACGGATCTCAGAACAAACAGCAACTTTTGCCTTATAAAACATTAAGAGACTGGTTTTTATAACCGAAGTGGAGAGTGTTTACAGCGCGGTACGGACTGAGTCCTTATATAAAACAGATGCGCTTCGTCTTTAAAGGGTTAAATTTAAACCCCAGCCACACTGAAGGGTTAACACGAAGGTAATAAATCCCTCTGTCTCAGGATCGCTAGACCCAAATTGTTTTATGTGTTTGCAGGGGGTGGGGAGTGGGGGCATGACAGAACTGTCAAATATGGTGACAGGTGTGGGGATATGGAGTGGCAGTGATGAAGGATACCCCACAACAGTGGAGCCCTGCTACTCCGAACCACAATGCCTCTTAACACTACAGAAATGTGTCTCATACTTTACAAAGCTATTATTAACTTCTGCGTCAAGGCAAAAAAATTTGTGTCAAATTTAATCAACACCCATCAAACTTAAAACACAAAAAAATCTATTAATTATTCTCCACTTGCGTTTCTTTATTGAGGTACGTTTACCTGGAATTTTCCTATTTTATTCAGCTACTAAAGACGCTATATAATGTTAGCGACTAACAGCGTCGTTCAGTAAACTACACACACACACACACACACACACACACACACACACACACACACACACACTGTCTCTCTCTCTCTCTCTCGCTTTCTACCTTTAGCATGTGACCCACAGACTGAAAGCCACAGTGTCAGAATGCCCCTTCTCGTGGCACACGCTTCGCTGTAGACTTGCGGTTTATCACAATGACCCAACGAAATAACAGCCCTTAAACTGCATCCTGTAGGTGCTTAACAATCACAGGGATGTGACCGACGCTACTTTAGGCCATTCGCTTTTTACAGTAGGCCATTGTTTTTATTGCACCAGCGCTGCAACCGTTCATAGGCTTCACCGCTGCCGTTTATATAGCCTACAGAATTCGCACTTAAGTCACAACACACTTTCAATCCAGGGTTTTGAGCTTCGCCTAAAAGAGGTTACTCTTCAACCAATGGACAGCTGGAGCACCAGCATTTTCCAGTAAACACACACTAGAATTCGATAAAGAGAAAAGCATAAACCCACCAGCTAAAGGGCGTAGCAGATAAACTTTTGCATTACACTCTATTCGCTTCGAATACAAGATGTCGACATAATGGAGGCTGTTACTTTAAGCGTACGCAACCCCCTTCCCCTCCCAAAATAAATTGAATGTGTACGCTGTTAAAGGATATCTTAACGTTTTGTCAGTGCTGCCGAAATACAAACACTTCCATCTAAATCGTCTCACGCAAACAGTCATTACATCTGTGTACACTGTGAACAAGAGGTACCTAATTATTTGTGGACGTTTCACTAAAGTAAGAGCCCATAACAGACCGTGTTATAACCTCCAGTGTCAATTCTCAGCAGTTCTGCCGCCCCACTTAGCTAATGAAACAGCAGCAACAATGTGACCCAGACTGCCAACAGTACCCGTTACTCGTCTTACACTTGACACAGTACCATCAAGACTTCATCACTTTCTAACCGGTCACATATTAAGTAATAGCAGAGCAATTAAGTCCGTAGCCATTAATATGCAAAGCTCGGTTTTGAACAGTTCTGTAGCACTCAGTCACGACAGTGGACAGTTCGAGTACATATACGCCTGTATCTCCCACGGCCAATATATATAACATGTGGCTATTAACCAGGCTGCGCGCGCAGCTCATGTATTTTGCTGCTGAAGACCAAAGGAAATATCACAAACTTACAGCTCGGCAACCACTCTCCGTTACGTTGGCGTAGTGTCGAGTCATAACTTTTGTTTTTTAGCCTAATATTGTACATCTTCCGTAAAACGGGCAATTTGGGGGTCTACTGATTAGACTGCTTCCAACTTATTACACTTGTATATATAAATATATATTTATACACAAATATATAAATATACATGGGCGGAGGGGATTAGAGGACTGACGGGAGAAAAGGAGTTAATGGAAGGAGACTGGAATGACAAAAGCAACTGGAGGAAGAAGATAATATAATTGTCAAATGGGCGCAGGAAGATGTGGAAACATTGCACAGCCTGCTAAATAAATAAATAAATAAATAAATAAATAAATAAATAAAATAAATATAAAACTATAAAAGTTATTTCAACATGTTTCGGCTGATACACATAGTCATAATCAGGGAGTACACACAAAAGTCATATTTATTTAAGAATCTGTAACACTGTCCAACGCAAAGGTAAAATATACTCGTACATTCCAGAGTGAATTACCGCACGCAGTGGGCAACAGTCTTACCTGAATAGAACCTTCGTGCGTATTCCCTGATGATGGCAGCATGTATCAGCCGAAACATTTAGGAATAACTTTTATATGTTTATACTGACATGCAGTAAGTTGGAATAAATCTTATGGGTTTAACTTGTTGCGATCTTGCTTGGTAAAACACAGCAACGGGTAAATACCGGATGTTTTGTGAAACTTAAGAAAAATGCCACGGACAGATTCAATTTTGTAACGCGAGGTGTCTGGAGGAAATGTGTAGTTACTTACAGCACTATCACAGCATGACTTCAGGGGATGCTTTGAGTGCCAGAAGGTCCGTATGGAGCGGTGGGCACCTTCCGAAGGAAATTAATTCGAAGGGACTGATGTTTGGATACAATAATGTCATTAAAAATTACATTTTTGAAAAAGTCTCGTTATTTAATGGCCCGCCTTGAAAAAATCTCACAAAGGTAGCATTCATCTCGCATGAGACTCCACAAACACACAGAATACCCCACTACTATGACAAGGGTTTCTCATTATTTTCCCCAGCCACTGCACATAATGCGAGAACATTACCTCCACACAAACCATGGCAGCTTCCCATTGTGTCCATTCCAATTCACCGCTCGGCAGTCGTACCATTCGACGCCATACAACGTGGGCTAGTGAGAGATTCAGTAAATCAGGGATGCACAAATTTTGCAGAAATCTGAGAGCAACTTCAAGATTCTAGGTGCCAGAAAGGAGGCAGAATGCATATTAATACTGAGAATCCACAAATGTTAGTTGCCACGGCGATCTGGCCCCCGGGATTTGTGCACCCCTGCATATAAGTTTTTAAAGTCTAGCGGTAACTTTGCGTACCGCCAGGTTTAACATTAAAAAATTCTACGTGGTGCCCACATTGCGTTTATGTGTTTTGTACGGATCTAAGAACAAACAGCAACTTTTGCCTTATAAAAAATTAAGAGACTGGTTTTTATAACCGAAGTGGAGAGTGTTTACAGCGCGGTACGCACTGAGTCCTTATATAAAACAGATACGCTTCGTCTTTAGAGGTTTAATCATTACCACCACCGCCAGAAGGAAAATCTCAGAGGTATTTTCACAGTTCACTATTGAGACGTATACTGAGAGAAATATTGATTCAACAGAGAAATATCAGAAGGAACTACAATACACGTATACAAATATTCTACACATTTTTCTTTTCCTACCCAATGGCCTACACACGACACAACATTACAGGACCCTGTAAACTATATTATGCGCCGCACTGTACACTGTATTCTTCTACCAGACTGTGCACGGCATGTCTTCGCAGCACATTACCCATATCTAGATTCATACAAACATCCAATTCGTCTAAGAAGATTGATGTAGGAACTGTTTTTTACGCACATACGAACGTAACGCACAGAAAGGCATTAGAATGGGATGGATAACGGAGTAAAATTTTTGACGCATATTCTCTGTAATGACAACCGTTTTTCATATTATCTTTTTCTGAAGTAGAGACTGACGCGTCAGAAATAATGGGAAGCTAAGCCGTTGAAGATAATGGCTGCATTGCTGGTCTTTATATATGAGAAAATGTCACTACGGGAAAAACGAAGCCACATTTCATGGTGTTTGGTTTCAGAAAGGTTAGATACCTAAACCATGGGACAGGGGAAACCGTAAGGCTGAGAGAGGCGGGCGGTGTGGGCTGGGGCGGGGGGCGGGGGGCGGGGTGGGGGGACTACTGTCACTTCTATTCAGAAGGTTGAACAAACAGCTCTGCTCTGCCACCAATCGCTCACATCGCACCCAACAAATGTCTGCCTCACTCCACGATTTGACTTCAACTCACGTCTGCATATACACACTGAAATGCGCTTCTCTCGGGTGAAAACATCCATTATTGTTTATCTCCTGTCTTATATGACTTACAGCACAAACACACTTCTGATCTGTAAAGTATGTGTTGGCAAATTCTTCAGAGATTCAGAGAACAGATCTTCCCAGATGTAGCATTGTCTTATTTCCTTACAAAAAGCAAGATACGAAACGTACGTATAACCTAACACTGAGACTCGTTCAGACGTTTGCATTCCCGACTCTTCTGCGACTGTCACGTCATTTAATCCACGTGGGTCACAATTTTTGTTCGATGCAGTTAATTTATTGTACCAACTTACTATACGGATCAGGGCAACGCACGGAATTAACCGTTTAAAGACGAAGCGTATCTGTTTCATATAAGGACTCAGTGCGTACCGCACTGTAAACACTCTCCACTTCGGTTATAAAAACCAATCTCTTAATGTTTTATAAGGCAAAAGTTGCTGTTTGTTTTGAGATCCGTACAAAACACATAAACGCATTGTGGGCACCACGTAGAATTTTTTGATGTTAAACCTGGTCGTATGTAAAGTTACCGCTAGGCTTTAAAAGGTTAAAAACCTTAAAACAAAACCAACAAACGCACTCTTATTATGTTATTTCGTTTTGTCCACCTGCATATAAACAAGCTACCTGCTGTACACAGTAACGTAGGGATCCACCACAAAAGAGTGGCTACAACTGTCCAAATTTTACACATTTTAGGTTTTTAACGTGTACAAAATTGTTGGTTTTGTTTGTGTCGTTACACGCTCGTAAGGAGCCCCTGATGATGGTCCCACGAGGGGATCGAAACATGTCGCACTAACCTACAATTATTGTGATTTATTATATCAAAATAAAATAAAAAGATCCGTTTGTTGGTTTGGTTTGTGTGTTGATCAACAGCAGTGCACTGTGTGCATAATACGGGAACCTTAAAACCGTTTGTGTTGTTCAGAACAGCACAAATATTACCGAATGGTATTAATACAGTGATAATAAACACAGTCAGACACACCACAGTATATATATATATATATATTTCACACTATGCCATTTATTCTAAGGTTGTACATTAGCACAACCTTAGAATAAATGACATAGCGTGCAAAAAAAAATATATATATATGTGTGTGTGTGTGTGTGGGTGTGTGTGTGTGTTTGTGTATGTGTATACGCTGTGGTGTGTCTGACTGTTTATTATCACTGTATTTAGAATAACACAATGGGATGACCCAAATTAAGATTGAATGTCATTAAATTATTATTATCAATGTAATCGATTTGTTACCTTACATTATAAAATATTTCGAACGGCTGAAATTCTCATGTTATGAATGGCCGTCAAATTTAACAACCATTATCATCAACACATCTCTGCCAATATTATTTTTCTATTTGTCATACATAAGCTCAAAAATTCATCCCGTTGAAGTATTTTTAATTTCTGACTTACAGACAATATTCCGCAACCAATTTTTAGGTACCAGCACATTCATAGTGCACCCAACGTATCACATTCCATATTTCTAGACATAAGCAATAAATATTAAGTATTACTACTGCACGGTTTTATTTTACTTAGTCATGAAACATGCAAATGGCCAGTACGAAAATACCGATAACTGCATCGCTGTATGCAGTCACAACACAAAGCGTAAGTCATTTAATATTACGTCACACTACAAAGAATTTCAATATATGAAACCGTATTACGTAATTATAATCAAAGAAACAGACATAAGCATCACACAAAATGACTGTACGTATGTATTTTTGTCTTAACTGTCCGTCATGCAAACCGCATATTGACCTGAATATTTCACACGGTGGAAGGCAAACAGTGTATTATTAAACATTCTTCGCTTTCTTAGTTTTGTCGTAACTACTCAGCATGCAGCTCGGATATTCTATGCGCCATATTATGTCCGATCATCTGTGGTCTGTCTGTTTCTGCCTATTTTTCGTAATTATTTCTTAAATGTCAAGATTTTTGGAAAAAACTGTAACACGAAATGTGTGTTTTGATTTTCTCTAAAAATTTTATCTGCAAATTTTCTCATTCCAAGAAGAATTCAGTCAGATATTATCATAAATCCACTTATGTCGTCATGTAACGTGTCAAGTTATTTAGCTCGAATTTAAAAAACATTAATTTTCTCGACACATTTCAGTGAAAATCCGCAATATAAACTTTTCACGAAAACCTGTCTAGTAGGAGCCTAGTTGTGCCAGGCAGGCGGACGGACAGACATCACGAAATTAAGAGTCACCATTCGCAAATTTGCGAAGGCGTCTAAAAATATATTCACATGAATGCCGTACTGTTGGCATCACTGTTTCTCTCCCACCCCCGAAGATCTTCGACTCTTAAACCTTTGTGACATCCCCTAAAACAGCCACGCTGTCACACAAAAGACGATTCGCACAAGCATTTTGTCATGGAGGACTATAAGGTCCTGGAGGTGAAGCTCCACGCACTTCAGACATAAGCAGTAGCATCCACATTCATTGCTTGGGCTGTTTCATCCTCAGAGAAGGGGTCTATAATTTTCATTTATAGAACACTTAGTCGCACCCACGACCGGTCTGGATAGCGTCCCCTGTCGTGATTCTATAAAACACACTGTACACAAAAATATATAACAGACACTGTACACAAAAATACACCACCTGTGGCATTGGGAGAGACTTCGTATCGGTGGAAGAAAGACTGTCTTGCAGGGGTTGCAAAATTGTGAGGGCGCGAATGGAACACAAACTCTGTTACACACTGGGGTTATAACTTATAACGCAAATTTCGACTAATTTGTTTAAGTGTACGCTGTAACTAAACACATCAGTACGTAGGATCTCTTAACCTCTTAAAGCCCAGTGGTTACTATATGTACCGCCAGGTTTAACATCCACAAATTCTCTATGTTCTGCCCACACAGTGTATTTATGTGTTTTGTGTGGATCTCAGAACAAACAGCGATTATTTCCCTATACAGCATTAACTGACTTGTTTTTATAACCGAGACGGAGTGTGTTTACTGCGCGGTACGGACTGAGTCTTTAAACAATTCTACGTTCTGCCCACACAGTGTATTTATGTGTTCTGTGTGGATCTCAGAACAAACAGCGATTATTTCCCTATACAGCATTAACTGACTGGTTTTTATAACCGAGACGGAGTGTGTTTACTGCGCGGTGCGGACTGAGTCTTTAAACAATTCTACGTTCTGCCCACACAGTGTATTTATGTGTTCTGTGTGGATCTCAGAACAAACAGCGATTATTTCCCTATACAGCATTAACTGACTAGTTTTTATAACCGAGACGGAGTGTGTTTACTGCGCGGTACGGACTGGATCTTTAAACAAAACAGTTATGCTTCGTCTTTAAAGGGTCAAAATGTGGAGACTCAAGCTTTCGCAGCTGAGCCAATGAGGATTCCAGTGTTACGGGACGTTATGCCTTCTCTGTGTACCAGCCTACACAGTGTCATACCCCAGAAGACTGGAATATGTATCTGAAGCCATTCACCACTTATTCCATGTCCGGCAACGTTTTACTTCAGTCACCCTATACATGATACCACTGTGTGAATGAGCAACGCCCCGGTTACCACAGAAGTTGAGACCCTTCTCTACGGGGCATAAGCCGAAGATAAAGAAAGATTTTAGTGTTTAAAATATAAAAACAAAATTTCACAAGCAGATGACAGCACGCTGATAGATGAAATTAAGGCTTGGTTTGCTCTAAGAATAAAGAAATTACCGATGGAAAAGGCCGTGTAGCAGCGCGTGAACATTATCTTGGCCACTCATATGACGTCTAGTGCCTAGGTGAGATCGCTAATATGTACTTTGATGTTGGATAATGTACATTTTCATTTCATTGTCTGTCTGTATGCCTGTCCTTTGGATCTGATTTGGTTTGCTTCACTTCTTTACGTGATCTGAAGTAAAATGTTATGTCTGCAAAATTCAAGGGAATTATTTAAGACAGAAGAAGTTCCAGAAATATTTATAGCACCGTTCTTTGTGTAAACGAACTTAATTTGTCCTCGCTTGTGTTCTGCCTCAACATGCATTTCCAGCACATTCAAATAAGGTGAATGACGTAGCTGTTCGTACCTGTGAGCGACAGGTACAGGCCACATGTCTGGAAACTACTGCAATGCCAATTAAAAGTTTCTAGAACTGTGTCATCAACCGAGCGAGGCTAGAATAAGCCATGGAGGCCCAGAGAGGGAATAGACGTACAACTATACTCTTTCTTTAACCCCGGCACTAGATGCGGGTGGGTGGTCAACGCCACGCCCCATAGCCGCTTTACCCCCGGGAAAGATACGCGGTAGACATTGTACAGGCGAATGGGTGGGCGTCGGAACTGGTGTGGACGGGTCAGGGAAGTCTCGGACACCCCCCCCCCCGCGGGATTCGATCCCCGGACCGTCCAGCCCCTAGCGAGTCAATATACCGACTGAGCTATCCCGGCTCACTTTTGTTACGTCATTAGATTTACATTTGGCACACACATTCATAACTGGTGTTACACAACAGAATGAGAAGGAACTTACACCACTCGTACTTTGACAGGCGACTCCTACGCCGTTATCTGAATCCACTGAAATTATGCGCAGTCCGAGTGCGTACCCAAAATGAGTTCCATTAGCCACTCTACAACAGCGTGGCAGTGACACCCACTCTCCAACATCACAGACAGTCCTGAAGCTAAATGCGAACTGCTGGAGTGAGCACTAATGCACAGGGACGTTTAAAAATAAATTATTTTCCCTTTAGATTTTAGTGCCACTGAAATAAGGAAATCTCGGATCACGGGCGTCAAACTTGTGAATCTCAAAACCAACAACAACAACAACAACAACAACAACAACAACAACAACAACAACAACACGACAACGACGTTAAATTTCTCAAACACAGCACCTCCCTTTATTAATATTATCTCTACAAGACTACATGTTTCGGCCCGTGAAGGCATTAACCCTTTAAAGACGAAGCGTATCTGTTTTATATAAGGACTCAGTGCGTACCGCGCTGTAAACACTCTCCACTTCGGTTATAAAAACCAGTCTCTTAATGTTTTATAAGGCAAAAGTTGCTGTTTGTTCTGAGATCCGTACAAAACACATAAACGCAATGTGGGCACCACGTAGAATTTTTTAATGTTAAACCTGATGGTATGTAAAGTTACCGCTAGGCTTTAAAAGGTTAATGGTCCTCACGGGCCGAAACATGTAGTCTTGTAGAGATAATATTAATAGATGGAGGTGCTCTGTTTGACTGAGAAATTTAACACTGATATTGTACGGAGCACAACGGGATGGGACATCTGAAAATACACAAAAACAAAAACAAAAACAACAACAACAACAACACCACCACCAACAACAACAACACGACAACGACGTTAAATTTCTCAAACACAGCACCTCCCTTTATTAATATTATCTCTACAAGCCTACATGTTTCGGCCCGTGAAGGCATTAATGGTCCTCACGGGCCGAAACATGTAGTCTTGTAGAGATAATATTAATAGATGGAGGTGCTCTGCTTGACTGAGAAATTTAACACTAATATTGTACGGAGCACAACGGGATGGGACATCTGAAAATACACAACAACAAAAACAAAAACAACAACAACAACAACAACAACAACAACAACAACGTGAAAGAATTTTGTGCCCAATGCTGCCTCACACCTCAAACAGCAGTGTTTTGTTCGAAGGTTTTCAGGCTGCTAACCTAACATTCTTATTGATATTGGATTTCCCTGCGTCTGCCCAAAATGTGTAACGTTTGCATCACAACGACATCGCTGCTGAAAGCAGTTGCATTCCCTTAACTTCAGATTCGGTAGTGACGCCCTCTTTTGTGAAAAGTGTATCAAGCTAACACTGTGCTTACAACGAGCGGGAAGTTGACGAGCAATGCTGACTACACTTTATACCATTAAAAGTAATATACGTAACTTCAGATGTACACAACTCCCGCTACCACTCCTTTGTAAATATAACAAGTTACCTGCAATTTAAAATTTGCAACCGCGACCAAACATTCCCTCTGCAGTATCTGTGTGACTAATCACGTTGGCTACCTTGTTGCTTGTTGCTGAATAACTAGGGCGTTCATTACGTATCACAAAGCAATGTGGATGCAGGCCAACGCTCTACTCTTGCACGTGATAATGAATATTCACAGCGCGCCCTTCGTTAAAAATAAACAGTTACGCTGGATTTTATCATTATTTCTGGCACCGTGTAATTAATGTGTTGTACACTGTGCCGGCGTCACAGCAATAGCCTGCACGAATTTAGAGATTACAACCCACATGAAATTTCGTGCTATATGCAAAAAATTCCTACCGACGTAGAATCATATCTTAAGTACAGAGCCTCCTTTTCCAAGTGGGTACTTAAATCCAGGCTTAACTTCCCAAAGTCTCATTATTTTTAAAACACACTGTCTTATTTACATACACCAAATAGGATCCAGGACAGAACAGATGCGACGACCTCCATATAATGCCCAGTTTAAGAATAAGTGGAGCTATACCTTCACTGTCGCCAACACGTTTTTGTGGCTTGGAGTCTAGTGAAGAACACGCATAAATTAATTGTTTAAATAAAAATTGTTTTATTTTCAATTAAGACGTTTTACGGAATTAATTATTAATAAACTATTTTTTATTTTCAATTAAAACGTTTTACGACATTAATTATTAACAAAATATTTTTTCAATTAAAACGTACGAAATTAATTATTAATAAAATATTTTTTGCTTTCAATTAAAACTTTTACGAAATTAATTATTAATAAAATACTTTTTATTTTCAACTAAAACGTTTTACGAAATTAATTATTAACAAAATATTTTTATTTTCAATTAAAACGCTTTACGAAATTAATTATTAATAAAATACTTTTTATTTTCAATTAAAACGTTTTACGAAATTAATTATCAACAAAATATTTTTTCAATTAAAACGTACGAAATTAATTATTAATAAAATATTTTTTACTTTCAATTAAAACGTTTTACGAAATTAATTATTAATAAAATACTTTTTATTTTCAATTAAAACGTTTTACGACATTAATTATTAACAAAATATTTTTTCAATTAAAACGTACGAAATTAATTATTAATAAAATATTTTTTACTTTCAATTAAAACGTTTTACGAAATTAATTATTAATAAAATACTTTTTATTTTCAATTAAAACGTTTTATGAAATTAATTATTAACAAAATATTTTTATTTTCAATTAAAACGCTTTACGAAATTAATTATTAATAAAATATTTTACTCATTAACATAAAAATTGTATTTGCTGGACTTACATGACTGCCACCGTCTTTCATGTGTATTTATAACAACGAACTGTACTCACTCTTCCCTCATCACGTACTTTCAAACAAATAAAATAACTTACATTCTACCAGGAACTACGCGATATATAGACATATTAAATACATATCGGTATCGATATGGATTTTTCGATTTTATATCGATTTATTGATACCAACCGATATCCCCCGTAAAAGTTCAGTCGTTGAGTCCTACAAGGATCGATGAATCTGATACTACGCAATGCACACGAAGATGTGCTACACAACCTGCCAGTACCACTGATGGGGACACACTAACAAAACTCGCCGTCAAGAGCCGTGTGTTTGTGTTACACGGGATACAGCCTAACACAGGGGTGCACAAATCCCGGCCGACTAAATTTTCTACGATGGCGCTTGACATTTGTGGGCCCTCAGTAAGGAAATTG
This sequence comes from Coptotermes formosanus, assembly GCA_013340265.1. Classification (NCBI taxonomy): domain Eukaryota; kingdom Metazoa; phylum Arthropoda; class Insecta; order Blattodea; family Rhinotermitidae; genus Coptotermes; species Coptotermes formosanus. Next base: position 428,310 of record BLKM01009909.1, on the reverse strand, counting down.
CTTTATGTCACTCTCCTGGCGCCTAGAATCTGGGAAAAGGCTCCAAAATTTTTGGAAAATTTGTGGGGCCCATGGCCTAACATACAAGATTCTGACAGCTGTGGGCTATTGTGTTGTGGTTCTCTGGGTAACAACATACAGTCTGCTATGTGGGGAACAATATCGTGGGGGGGGGGGGGGGAAGGTACTGCTGTCATTTTCAGAGCACCGTACTCTGAAGGTGGAGGCAGCATATTCTCCTGAAACGCTGGTAAAGACTTCCAGAAGATTTCACTATATTCAGGTTACAGTTGCATTATCTAAATGGCGGTTATGTAAATATGTAAAGTGAGATGAAGAAGCGATATTGCCAGATACTAAACTGGTGACATAAATAATTCTACACGACTATAACTAACCTTTTGAAGGCTGACGGTTATACTGATCATGTATAAAACTCCAAAAAAAATCCTGTGTCCATAAGATAGACCAAATAGTCAAAAGACGTTTAGGGAGATATTTTATTTACTGGGCGAATCACATGAAAACAGCAAGTGTGTAGCAGTTGAGTAGCTTTAGTGTTTACATGTAGTGGTATGGACAGTAACCACAACCGTTAAAGTGTTAAGCTAACATTTTAGGGAAGTGGGACATGACACGCCAGCAGTGTAAAATGCTGTTAACGTATGAATTCTTCTCGGGCTGATAGCCGCGTCAATTGTTTAAAAACTTCCGACGTTTCAGAGACACACTCAGTCGCCATCCTCAGGGAAAGTGATCAGTCGTGTCAATTGTTTTAACACCTCCGACGTTTCAGAGACACACTCGGTCGCCATCCTCAGGGAAAGTGATCAGCCTTGTCAATTGTTTTAAAACGTCCGACGTTTCAGAGACACATTCAGTCGCCATCCTCACGGAAAGTGATCAGCCGTGCCAATTGTTTTAAAATCTCCGACGTTTCAGAGACACACTCAGTCTCCATCCTCAGGGAAAGAGGTCACTTTCCCTGAGGATGGAGATTGAGTGTGCCTCTGAAACGTCGGAGGTTTTAAACAATTGACACGGCAATCAGCCCGAAAAGAGTCCATACAATTTTGTCGCCGTGAAAGCCTGAAGACATATAGGCTGTTACGTTATGATGGAAATTAATGAGTTGTTTGTTTTATGATTTGTTACCACCCAAACTACAAGCTGTATAAAATGTGCAAAAACAAAACCACAGGAACACCGAAAACAACAGACATGTCCGTGCTCTACGCATATAACTGACATGGGCGGAATGTTACGTTGAAAGTGCAACGTGCAACGTGCATGCCTGTTCTCGAACGGAGTGGGACCATGCAGTAACACGAGTACTTTGCAGTAAGCATATCTTCCAGGCTTCGGTGAAAATCTGTTATTGTGGAGAGAAAAGGATCCTTGCAGCTTATTTATTCACCACATCAAGTAGCAGGGGTATAGAATCAATACCACCGCTACCCAGCGGAACAGAGCACAACACCTGAACACTTCGGACTGAGATACGCACTACAGACCTGAACACACTATGTCACAGACTATGAATTTCTACTACCAGCTGCAACAATAATTTTAATTTCTATATATATATATTTATTACTAAGAAGTTCTAAAAGGTTTGACGACGGTGTATAATATTATCGTGTAGTGATGGGATTATGGACTTGATCCACCGTCCGAAGAGTAACATATTAAAAATATTAAAAATTGAAATCACAACGTTTCGGAAGCTAGCTCTGCTTCCGTCCTCAGGTGAATGGAGAGGGAGAAGAGAAGAACACCTATTCTGTTGGGCCCGTTAGACAGAACTAGCCTCCACCACTCCATATTTTACTGTTCGGACGATGGATAAATTCCATAAACCCATCACCACACAATACGTAAGAAGTGTTTTGATCATATTTTAACCATACGATTATAAAAAGAGGAAAACTACCCCATTACATGCCTGGACAGGCCCTGAGGGTTCCAGGAGGTTGAGACTCCCAGATTTCAAGACGCACCGGCCGCCTTTAACCCCCAGGAAACATTCCTGGTACTCATTTCTGTTAGAGGCTGAGTCGACCCCAGGGCCATAGTGCTGCCGGAAGGATTATGTCAATGCAAAATTTCAGTGACTCCATCGGGAATCGAACCCGCGACCTTCCGGCTTGTAGTGCAGTGCCTCAACCAACTGCGCCACCGCGTGCCCCGATTATAAAAAGCAGTACAAGTTTTAACTGTTACGCACAAATGGCGTCAACAACGGAGCCCACTTCACGCTGTGGAACCCTGTAAATAGTGGCCTGTCACTGGCCATTGGTTTTACACCTGGCACATTGCGCTCCCTGAAGATGGTACGCTTGTGCCGAAACATGTCGCAGCTGCGTGTTTAACACTCATATGCAACCAATAATGTGCATTTTGTTGGTAGAATAAATCGAATACATTGACCTAAAAAAATGAACGGATCGGATAGCCTAAAAAGTTCTTCAGATTGTGCAGGCCACGCACAGTCAATAACCAATTCGCAACACCAGACCAACAAAACGCACAGTACTGTTCCTTCGATATTGATATTACAACGTCACACTGAACATGCCTACATGTTTCGAGCCCCCCAAGGGATCATCGTCATCAGGGAATCACATCAAAGTAACACCGCAAATAAAACAAACTAGCAGCCTTTGCATACAGCCGTAACGTGTAAAAAACTTAAAACATTTAAAATGCACGCAGTTCTTTGTAGTGTGGTTGGATAAGCCTAGTGGATCCCGGCACGCAGTATTTCGGAGGCAGACTACGTACTTAACGAAAGATAACACAGTACTCAATAATCCAAGCTGTGGAAAACTCAAATTTCGCATCACAGTGACGTTTCAAATAAAGAACTTGTCACGTCTTAAGTCTAACACTTACATAATTACCAGGCACTATTGGAATCCATACAGTAGCTTTGGTGCTGACACCTATTGACAGTAACGTTCTCCATAACTGCATTCACCTTTTCCCCATTTCTGTAAATAACACCGTGAGTGCTGTATCAGGCCTCATCCCCCGCCACTGATTATGCACACTGAGTGCGACATTCCAATCATCACCACCCTTAATAACTTTCTTTTATCAGTTCGTGTATTTTACAGCCATTCTCAGAATATAAAGATAATATAAATGTGAACATACTGAAATTAATGTAATCGCCTTAAAGCTAGGAGTTACTGCAAGGCATTCTTGAAAGGCAATGGCGATGGAAGAAGCCTCAGCGTATTTTATGGACAGGCGACGATGACGGAGAGGGGAAGGGAGGCGGGGTAAATGTGTGTAGCACGAAATTTCAGCACAACGTCAAGTCAATTTGCCTTGCAGCTTTTCAGTGAATTTCTGGTAAATTCTGCGAATTTTTAACATGCTTCATGTGCACGTTGCATCCCTATCGGAAATTTCAAGAGTAGAAGGTAAAGAGTTCTGGGAACGGGGAAGACAAACTGATAGCAAAGGTTACTGCCTTCTGAAATGCAAAGTTTGTGGTTTAGTATACAGTCGAACTCGGTTATAACGTTATGAAATGGACTGAATATTTTGTGTCGTTATAAACGAGCGCTGTTATAACCGAGGAGTGTAATGTTATGGTCAGCAGTGACGAATTAATTGGTACTACAGAATATCTGACGCTATAGGCGAGGTGTCGTATAAACCGATGTCGTTAAAACCGGGTTCGACTGTATATGTCGCAAGGCATCGGAGAAACTGTCTGTCTCGATCTGCAGGGTAGAAGAGTAAAACAGGGCAGGGGAGGCGGTGAAAGCTCCAGACGGGTTGATGCTTGCAACAAATCCGTCTTGACGCCGCTTTGGCGGCGCGCAAACCAGAGAAAGTTGTTTCAAGCACGCGGTTCCACACAACATGAGATTACAGCTGCTTGAAAGTAGAGCTTTGATTTTCGGTACGAAAAACGCAAAATGCGTACACTGGGTTATGAAGGTGTAATTGCTGCTAGTTTATATGATGTGTGTAAAAGACCTAAATGATTTCTGTGTTTGGAGACAGAACTGATCTCCCACAAAGGCTTACACTGCTCGACTGCACGGAATCCATTGTTAACTTTACAAGACGCTATCATTAGAACCTGGTTGCAGTACGGCCAAAAGTCATTCCGTCTTTCCTGGCTGCTTTATTTGGACATTAAATGGTAAAGTAAAGTTTTCCCTGTCGACGACATGAAGGCATGCAGGGGGAGCAGACGTGTGACTTCATTCTTAATATCGAGGTGCTAAAATTCACGCCCCGGCCGCTTTAACCCCTTGAAAGATACCCGGTACCCACCGAATACGAAGCTCAGTTGGCCCCACAACCCGTCTACACGTATGGGAAAACAGAACAATCCCTTACCCCTGTTGGAGTTCGAACCCACGGTCGTCGGCCCTGTAGCACGCTCACTAAATCGACTGCTCTATCCGCCCGCCTTTAGACATTAAACAGAGATATTCTGTTGGTGAAGGTACAGGAATACTAACTAACTAACTAACTAACTAACTAACTAACTGACTGACTGACTGACTGACTGACTGACTAACTAACTGACTGACTGACTGACTAACTAACTAACTACCTACCTAACTAACTAACTAACTAACTAACTACCCAACTAACTAACCAACCAACCAACTAACTAACCAACTAACTAACTAACTAACTAACCAACCAACCAACTAACTACCTAACTAACTAACCAACCAACCAACCAACTAACTAACCAACTAACCAACCAACTAACTAACTAACTAACTCCACGGAGCAGAGGCCTTCTTGAGAAGCTAACAGTTTCTCAGGTAGTCAAGAAATTCCCCGCATTTTATGGAAACCGGGGGTTCACAAAAGCCCGCCACCTGTCCCTATCCTGAGACAGCTCAATCCAGTCCATGCCCCCATCCCACTTCTACAAGATCCATTTTAATATACAGGAATACAGTAGCTGCTTATTAAATCATACATAAATTTAACCAACTAAGATTCTAGTAAACGAATCCTAATTTTGATCATCGACAAGTAAATAAGTGGATGTTCGGTTCCACATTGGTGCGTGATAATGTGTTAACTTCACCAGGTCTAAAGCCGTTGCCGCACTGAATGGCTAACGGACTCTCGACCCACCCCCTCCTAGCGCAGAGATGAAGAACATGTGGAGCTCTAACTTCAGGACGGACAGCCATTCATCGCGTGTTTCTGCAGCCAAAGAAAGAAATGTACTTAAACAAGTTTGGAGGCGTCATTTTATACATAACAAATTAAATTAATTAAAAAATTAATGTGCTACAGTTAGAACTTCAGAGTCGCGTTCGTGGATACACAGACACAAATAAAGTAATTCTGTAGCTAAAAAGTACATCTAATTTGCTTACTGCATCAATTCCATAAAGTTTACGTACTTTATAAATACAATTTTCTTGCTACTGACATGCAAACTTTTTTTATACTGTCTAGTTAAGACAGTTTTTGCTACATCTCGTCAGGAAATTGCAGCACCGTTATGCGAATCTCCATAAAGCACCTCGTCGAATGAGTATTACATTTTGCGGAATTCACCCTGCAGCTGTGGAATAACTTTATAATTAAATATCAATATAGAAAATATTTCTCTGCAGTACAGTTCAGAAAAACTGTGATAAATCTAACAGTTCAGGTATAGCCTACTACAAAAGCAGTTTTATCTTTCAAGAACACATAGCAAATCTGCGACCGAACTTAACACGACACTACAGTGTCCATACATAAACATGGAGTCAAGCAACCACCTTACATCACTAAGGGGGCAACTTGGAATTGAACTTCGGCAGCGTTATGATATTCCGAAATAAATGTCCAGTAAATAATTCAGTACCGTCCCCCCCCCCCCCAGTAGGGACATAACCCGAGTTTTAATTCTTCACATAGTTCTAACCCTTGCTACACCCTCAGCATCAGCTAAATTTCTCTACACACGCCTGAGGGGAAATTCTGACCTTATTCTGGTTTCATGCGTCAAGTCGTTCTTGCAGTTACAGATACGGCCGCTAGGTGCCAGTGATTGCTAAAAAACCTATCATTATGAAGCAGTTGCGAAATACCTCATATTTCGGTCGGTATTGCAGCCTGCGCCTTATCAGTTATATAGTAGCTAAGCTTCCGAAACGTTTATAGCTCAAACTATGTAAATTCATAACTTTCTATGTTGTTTAAACATTCCAATATTTACCTATACACGTTGACACAACTCACACTGAATCATAAAGGACTTATGTCACCTTGTAACACTTTAAAAGTGACTGACGGTTTTCGGTGGAATTTGGCATGTACATCACGTCAGATTTGCAGCTATTAATTTGTTACAAACGGTAATAGCATAGCATGGCGGACACCCTGAATTTTAACGCGAAGTCGACATTACGCCACTACAGAAATGCGGTAACCACCTGAAGAATATTTTATCAATCTAACGATATGCAGCAGGTACACTGACTACTTAATTAAGTACCAACTTCATGGAGCAGAGTCCTTGAGAAGTTACCAGACTGTCAGGTAATCAATACATTCCCGGCATTCCATAGAAGCAGATGCTTACTGCTATGCTCACAACAGTGCGCCAATTGTCCCTACCCTCCGCCCATTCCATTTCTTTCTACCTTTCATCTACATCTAAGTCTTCCAAGTACTCTCTTTCCTACAAGGGCTTCCCTGCCAGATACCTATCCCCATTTGCGTACTCTTTCGTGTTCAGCCTATCCCATCCACCTATAATTTTAATAACACTGGTGTAGAGTAAAAATCATGAAGTGCCTCATTATGTAAGCCCCCCCCCCCCCCACCCGTCCGCCTGTTACTGTCTCCCTCCTTCATCCAATTATTTTCCTCAACAATCTGTTCTCGAAAATGCGCCGTCTACATCCTTCCCTTAATGCAAAAGTCCCAGTGCGATAACCATACAGAAGAACGAGGCTTGTGATTTTGTGTAATTTAATATTCAAGTTTCCAGAAAGCAGATTAGAAGACTGCAGCGCATTGAACGTAGCTTTTATTAACAACAGGAAATGATGCGATCACAATAGCTGTGGTAAAGTCAGTAACCTATACTTGAGTTTCGTTTAATTTGTATACACGCTAGAATGCAAACTCAGAATTCCAAATGCGCATAGAAACCCTGTACACTGCGACACGGGTTGCCTCTGTGAAGGCGTTACGACAGATACAGGCCGGACTACTGCAATGTTTTAGAGCCCAGTGGTTGATTTTGTACCGCCAGGTTTAACACAGAATCTGTGCACTTTTCGTACACAACACGTTTATGTGTCTCACGGAACTAACACAAACAGCAATCATTTCTCTAAACAGTTCTGCTTTGTATTTCTACTGCAGACCCTCTGTTCTCTATCTCGTACGAGCTGAAGTTTTGTGTGTAATAATAATTAGCCCTTTAAAGCCCAGTGGTTACTATATGTACCACCAGGTTTAACACTCACAAATTCTACGTTCTGTCGACACAGTGTATTTATGTGTTTTGTGTGGATCTCAGAACAAACTGCGATTATTTCCCTATACAGCATTAACTGACTGGTTTTTATAACCGAGACGGAGTGTGTTTACTGCGCGGTACGGACTGGGTCTTTAAATATAATTCTACGTTCTGCCCACGCAGTGTATTTATGTGTTTTGTGTGGATCCCAGAACAAACAGCGATTATTTCCCTATACAGCATTAACGGAGTGGTTTTTATAACCGAGACGGAGTGTGTTTACTGCGCGGTACGGACTGGGTCTTTAAATATAATTCTACGTTCTGCCCACACAGTGTATTTATGTGTTTTGTGTGGATCTCAGAACAAACAGCGATTATTTTCCTATACAGCATTAACTGACTGGTTTTTATAACCGAGATGGAGTGTGTTTACTGCGCGGTAGCAGCTGAGTCTTTACATACAGAATCATTCAGGTAACTTTTCGTTCTTAAAGGGTTAAGTGACTTGGCTTCTCTTTAAAGGCTTAAAGCACAGAAGTTTCCATCAGCAAAACCAGTTCTACTTCAAACGTAAGTTCCTCCATTACAGCACGCAACGAAACGCATTTTATGATATGCCAGTAGCTTTGACATGGTGGGTACAGTGAAGCTATGCCAGCAATTTGATTATGACCCCCCTCTAACTGTAACCTTACAAGTCCAAAATAGCGCATGCATTAGTAACTTCCATCGGCACTGCGAAACACTGAATTGCACTTTGTATCATGGCTCTGTGTCCCCTTCACAATGCCCCTGTCTGTGGAGTCTGTGACTTAAAGCTTTATCGCTTTCGCCTCTGTTACTGCTGGAAGGCACGGAATGACACGTCCCTTGAAATTGGATGTAACTGGCTCCATCCATCTGTGTTTCACAAGCTACATGTCAGTGGAGCCTGGGGTGGGACCGACAGAGATGTCTACAGTACTGGTGAGGGACAGCAACACTGCGACAGTCTAAACTGAAATTATGGACACATCGACCCAGGATAAAAACTCACAACATTCTGGAGGCAGATTAAGCATTCAAAACATCACAGATTCTTTGGCCTGAGACGACGAAAGAGGCCATAATTTTGTCCATATAGTATAAACAGGCTTCTTTAAAACTGAATACCAATATTTTTTCTCAATTAGACAACAGAAGGAAAGAATACAAAAAAGCTAGACAATTAGATAGCGTATGATGTTGCGGTTGAATCCACAACTGCACGGTACATATTTTAAATAAGGGGGCGTTTATTTTGTACGGGTTTATTCCTTACTTTGTCATAAAAACTCCTTTTGAAACAGTAACAAGGTTCGTAACTGTAATTACTGTTAAAAGCACGCACGCACGCACGCACGCACGCACACGCATACGTACACACATAACAGCGTAATAATTATAGTTATTACTACGTATGTTTCAATTGTACGAGTATAATTCGGTTAGACACAAGTCAGACCCTTCACAGAATTGGGTGGTCAACCCACACAGTCCCTCTGCCACCTTTAACAACAGCAACTCCAATGATGAAACAACAACAACAACAACAACAACAACAACAACAACAACAACAACAACAACAACAACAACAACTACTACTACCACCACCACCAATAGGGATCGAAACATGTCGGAACTAAATTTTATTATGTGAGAACATTTTCAATAATAACAGTGCATCAGTTGGTGTGAACTTGCACTTGGTTACAATACATCGGACGACATTCTACTGGGTAAGAATAGGAAAGACAGCTTTACGACAGAATCCACATTCCCATGATAAAAGACCGCGTAAGACCAGACAGCAGCAACAGAAACATTAAATTCCTCTGGATAACAATAAAAAATAAAAGCCTTTATTGGAAACTTGAAACCATAAAAAGAACACGAGGAGCCACAGGTGTTTCATGCAGCCGTCTTGCCATTAAGCCGGATGGCCTGGATTTAGAACATATTCACTTGCAAGAAATACAAAAGAAATGCACTTCAAATATGTAGCCGTGCAAGTAATGTGGCGGACGCATTTAACGCTCCAAGTTTTTAAGAAGGAATTACGTTCAAGGCACAGCGATTGCGTGGAAACACACACAGTCACCCGGTATGGAATATACCGGATATACAAAGGTGAGTTTTCAGTTGCATGCAGCCTATTTCCTCGTCACAGGAAATATCTGACTACATGACATTTACACCGCATTCTCAGTACCTACCTAACAGAGAACAAACTGCCTACCAGCCGGCTAATGCTGTTTTGAGAACGAACTGCTGTTCACTGCGATATCATTTAAACACACCGTGTGGACGAACTGCGGTATTTCTGAAGATTAAATGTGGTGCACATGGTTACCACTGTGATTTAAAGGGTTAGGGTAACGTACAAATATTGTAACAGAGTTCCTAGCGTTTATATATTCTAATATTTACACATGTCATGAGTATATTTAATTGTTACTGCCTCCTTCTTCAGGGTAGAAGAAGGCAGCAGTTTCATCAAATTTCTCATTCAAATTAGAAATGTGCAAACAATATCACCAGTCTCAAAATCAAGCAACCCGCCATTAATGTCAGGTTAATGCAGTGGGATTTTAAGGATGACGTAAGAAGTATGACGGCACGTCGGAAGTTCAGGGAGGCAGTTATTAACCCTTTAAAGACGAAGCGTATCTGTTTTATATAAGGACTTAGTGCGTACCGCGCTGTAAACACTCTCCACTTCGGTTATAAAAACCAGTCTCTTAAAGTTTTATGAGGCAAAAGTTGCTGTTTGTTCTGAGATCCGTACAAAACACATAAACGCAATGTGGGCACCACGTAGAATTTTTTAATGTTAAACCTGGTGGTACGTAAAGTTACCGCTAGGCTTTAAAAGGTTATAATCCTTGTTGCTTCTTTTCCACGTGTTGGTTGTGCCGGTTATTGTTTCCGTGCCGGCTACCGTGTTTGTCAACACGTCACGTCACGGAGGAACACATCAAATTTCCGTACGTTCTGGTCTCATCAGCACTCAGCTTTCAGACACGCAGCAGGAAGTAAATCCCTTTTCGCAGCGTGACTCCAAACACAGCAGCTTTCGTGGCTCTAAATTTTTCCAACATAATTTATAGATGAACATCTAAGTTTTGTAATTACGGCGTCATTCTGTGCACAAAAGGCAGCAGCTGGCACAAACGAAGGGGACTTCATATTTAAGCTCTATTTTCAATACATACAAACTTTGTGATTCAGAGGGCACAGAAAGAGGGCAGTCTCAGACAGAAAAAGGGCAGGTCTCAGAAGACACAGACAAAGTGCAGGTCTCAGAAGACACAGATAAAGGGCAGGTCTCAGAAGACACAGATAAAGGGCAGGTCTCAGAAGACACAGGTAAAGGGCAGGTCTCAGAAGACATAGACAAAGGGCAGGTCTCAGAAGACATAGACAAAGAGCAGGTCTCAGAAGACATAGACAAAGGGCAGGTCTCAGAAGACATAGACAAAGGGCAGGTCTCAGTGATCTAAACATTCTCCAATTGGTGTCCAAGCGGGTGCAGTGCGTGGAGTGTTTAATCCACAACGGACTCGATTGTTATCTTTACATCGTCAACTATTTCCTCGGTCTCAGCTAGTATGTCACAGAAAACACACCCTGTTTCAGTTACAAAGGCCCATAACTGGTAGATAATGTCCCCATTTTACGACTCCGCTATTTTCTTCCGGCCTAACCGAAACCGAAAGGCGCTGGAAAAAATTAGTGTTAGTGTCAAACATGAAATTTCATTAAATCTGTCCGGAAGGATCGCGCTGTTCCGTGCAGAAGGGGGGACATGAGGAGTCTGATGCTGGCTTTTCACAGCCTCTTCCAGAAAACACGTAAAATTATCAAAATATTAACAGGAAGAGCAAACGCAATAATGCAGTGCGATGACAAACGTTTTGTGTAGTCTAATACGGTGACACCTTGCAGACACACCTGCTAGTGCCAATAAACCTGAAATGTTCAACCCTGTACAGCCCAGTGGTTACTTTACGTACCACCAGGTTTAACATTCACAAATTCTACGTTCTGCCCACACAGTGTATTTATGTGTTTTGTGTGGATCTCAGAACAAACAGCGATTATTTGTTAATACAATATTAATTTCGAAGTTTTTTACAACCGAGGTGAAGAGTGTTTACTGCGCGGTACCAACTGAATCTTCAAATATGTTTCAGGTTCACTTTATGAATCTTCGAAGGTTTAATCATTCAAAAACCCAAAATATATTATTTAAATTTCGGATTGTATTAATAATTCCAGAATTCATTTCCTCTTTCAAAGTCACGTAAACATGTCTCAGGGGTGTGTCACAAGGGGCCTACGACTTCATATTCAACGACTTCGTAATGTACTTGTCTAGAGCAAACTTGCTGAAATTTTAATACCGAAAAGATCTGTGTTAAGTACAAAGGAATATTAGAAAAAACTGATGTAGACGGCCAGGTACAAGAATATACGAACGAAATAGACAGTAAAGCCGTTTGTCAGCGACGGAATTGTCAGATATCAGTTTCTGAATAGGACGAGAGGGAGAGGATGAGAAGTAGAGATCCTAAGCTGAAGTTTGTTTGTTTATTGGAAACACAACAATACATTTGTCTGTGCTACCCTTCTATACAAGCTGAGCCAACAAATATCAGTATAGAGAGACAGTTCTGTCTGCAGGCAACAAGGGAGGCACAGAATCGCTATGAAGAAAGCTCTCTGAGATTGACACTTGGAAGAAGGAGCAAAGAGGAAAAACTTGTAACGTTGTGAACTGGCTCAGGGTCATGTCTAATGCTAGAATACGGTGTGAAAACATGCTGGAAAGTCGAATTATACTGCGTATCTCTTTTATGGGGTCCCCGAGGACGGTAGATGTCGCGGGATGTTCCGCCGCTTGCACGCTTTTCGTGCCATAAAACTGACGTTCTCACGTACATGATAAAGTTGACACATTGTATTAATCTAGTCCCTAAGGCAGCAAAATTTCAGTTCCACAGACGTACATAATTACAGTTACTTCAGGAGCATTTTAATAACCGCTCGCTCCATTCAGCAGTACGAGCAACGAATTCTTCGTCAGTAAGAACACAAGAGAATGCTTCAATATAAGAAGCAAATCTCGTGATCAGCACGGGGATTCACGGAAGAAAGTGCAGACGGCCAGTTGCTTACGAAATATGGACAATGGATCATCTTCTGATACAAAAACTCCAGTCTGAAACAACCACGTTTACCTAATTACATAACTGCCTAGCTAAATAAATGGCAGACTGCGCTGGTTAATTTACAGACTAAATAACCGAATGATCAACTAGGCAGGCAGGCAGGCAGCCAACTAACTAACTAACTAACTAACTAACCAACTAACCAACTAACTAACCAACCAACTAACTAACTAACTAACCAACTAACTAACTAATTAACTGACTGACTGACTGACTAACGAACTAACGAACTAACCAACTTTAACTAACTAGCTAGCTAACTAACCAACCAACCAACCGACCGACCGACCGACCAGACCAGACCAGACCAAACCAAACCAACCAACCAGCCAACCAACCAACCAGTCAACCAACCAGCCAACCAACCAACCAACCAACCAACCAACCAACCAACCAACCAACCAACCAACCAACCAACCAACCAACCAAGTAACGAAGTAACGAAAACGCAGACGAACCAACTAAAACAACATGTTTACACACACCACCATGATAGTCATGGTAAGCATAATCATTCCATTGATCTACTATTTACGAAACAATGGGTTAGGACACGGGGGGGGGGGGGGAATACAGTCGAACTCGGTTATAACGTCATGCAGGGGACTGAATATTTTGTGTCGTTATAAAAGGGTGTTGTTCTGACAGAGCGATGTAATACTGTGGTTCAGAGGGAGGAAATAATTTGTACCGCAGAGCATCTGACGTTATAGACGGGTGTAGCATAAACCGATGTCGTTATAACCGGGTTCGACTGTATAATTCAACACTTAGTGCTAAACGTTGGTTTCATAGCGATATATATATATATATATATAAAGTACGGATGTTGGAGGATGACGTTAGTGGCACAGCTGTTCCCAGTGGCTCCTGATTGTATATGTTGTGCAATAAACATGCTTTATATGTATGTAAATCCTTCAGTACTGACACAAAGCAAACACATCTTATTAGGCTGCCCACTAACCACAGTCAGCTTCATACATCGCTAACATACCAACTGCTGTTAATACTGTAATGGCGGTTTTATAGTCCTCTGCGATAACTCTCGCCTGTCTGTAGACACTAGCCGTTGTATGCCGACAATTTTAGTTCCTCTTTCATTTAAATATGTATTAACATTAGATGAACATAGAACACCCTGTGTGTTACGTGAAGGTCTACACTCTGACAGGCGAACCACGTGTTACAATATACAGCGTACGTAGAACGCTTCAGTCTACTTCCCCTATTAAGCACTCAATATACGATTTATATGAACTAAATGGATGTAGGAGAGTCCTGTGTTTTGTGTGTATGTCCGTCCGTCCATATCTTTCAAATCAACGAGGATTTCGGCGAAAATTCCATACACAAAAGTGGTAAGGCTGTTTGGATTTTAGTAAACATTTGCACATCCCTTACCGAACAAAACAGCCGAAACACCTTGTAGAAAAGTACATAAACGGACGTACAGTGTTCAAGCGTTGTGTTTGCCTGGATAATAAATCGATATTGATTAACTGGCATAACGGGATGATGCTACCTAAATGTACCTAAATTTTCATATTGTATTCTTACACAAAGAGCCTATGTACGCCAGCATGGACGGCAGCTTTCTGATCTCTTTCGATAAAGACTTCTGCCAACACCATGTCCGCGTATGTGCCCCCAGTAACTGGACCAACCGACAGATTATAATGGAAAATTGTATAAATATTATGCTAAAAAAACACCACTCTATCAGATTTTCAAGAAATCCCAATATCAGCTGTGACCGTGCAAACTTTTGAGGTGGGTGCTCCACTACGCCCCCTGATGTGTGGTTCCAAAACTGTAGTGGTAACCGGTTTCCAATATTTGATTGCAAGCTGTGTGCATCAACAAGAATTTGTGAGGGTAGTTAAGGGTAGTTAAAAACACCGTTCGCAGACTCGTGAGCTCTAGGCGGCCGTGGCTAAGACTGTGCCCGCTCTGACCCGCCAGTTCACGCAATGGAAGTGGAAGTAACGATGTTGACTGGCGGGTGAGGCGGGACACACTGTTAGCCATGCTAGCCCATATTTCACGAATCGATGGACGATTTCTACAGATTTGAGTTTAACCCTTTAAAGACGAAGCGTATCTGTTTTATATATGGACTCAGTGCGTACCGCGCTGTAAACACTCTCCACTTCGGTTATAAAAACCAATCTCTTAATGTTTTATAAGGCAAAAGTTGCTGTTTGTTCTGAGATCCGTACAAAACACATAAAAGCAATGTGGGCACCACGTAGAATTTTTTAATGTTAAACCTGGTCGTATGTAAAGTTACCGCTAGGCTTTAAAAAGTTAAGCAATTATCTTCGACTCTATCGTGCATGATATGTCAAAAACTACAGAAAACTAGTTAGGATAGGCCTTGCGCCGGGTCGAGACTGCAGCGGCTGAGCTGTTGTGCGTTTTAGAACAGTTACCGCCATAGCTAAAGGCTCGGTTGGACATACGGAGATGTCAACCGCACATCACTTGGAACGACAGACACCGAGTTTATGTGACGTAGGGAAAACCCCGGTTTCTTCGAAACGAAGCAGCTGTTGGTCGTGAATACGACATATGCAAGATACGAGGTTAGCAGAGCGGTGTCGCTGAAGGCAGAAGACTTACGCGGTATGTCTGTGTGTCTTTGGACACGTAGTTCTCTGCTTTTCGGAGGGTAGTAGCACCTCTATCTTCGGGGTGAAGGGTAACAAAATATGAAGGCAATAACAGCCTCCGAAACGCTGTAAACTACTCGCCTAAAGACACGGCGTCACATTCCGGGAGGCTTGAATCTTGAGATATATGTAGATAAAAATAATTACAAGTATACTTAATGTTACGCATATTCCTCTTCAAAATTTCTAAAAACATGTTAATTTTAGTAACTTACTCGAATTGTACAATATTTACAGGTCTCCACTCCATCTAAAAGAAGAAACATTTAATACAGCAAGACGCTTGGAAACAGCCTTTTACATTTTAAAATTCTATGTTTTAATATTATACATGTATTTTAATGTGTACAATTTTAGTGATACTGCAGACCGACTAACTGGTGTGTAAAAAGCTAATATGTTTCGATATTTACCTTGTGCGGTCGTACAATACGCTGCTTATGTCTTTTTAATATTGTAGCTCCCTGATGAGGGCTACAATACATAGCCGAAACATGTAAGAGCGTAAAAACTGGTTGGTGCAGCAGTTGGAAATAAAAACTTGTGTATAGAAGAGTACTGTTTAACCCTTTAAAGTCTACTGGCTTCTTGATGTACCACCAGGTTTAACATCCACAAATTCTACGTTCTGCCCACACAGTGTGTTTATGTGTTTTGTGTGGATCTCAGAACAAACAGCGATTATTTCCCTATACAGCATTAACTGACTGGTTTTTATAACCGAGACGGAGTGTGTTTACTGCGCGGTACGGACTGGATCTTTAAATGTAATTCAGGTTAAGCTTAGTCTTTAACGCCGATTTCCTTACCTTCTTACTTCCTGACAATTAACCCTCTAAAGCCCAGCTGTTACTTTATGTACCACCAGGTTTAACATTCACGAATTCTACGTTCTGTCCGCACTGTATTTATGTGTTTTGTATTTATATCAGAACAAACAGCGCCCTTTGCCCTATATAACATACACTGATTCGTTTTTATAACCAAGATGAAAATTGTTTACTGCGCAGTACGACCTGGACCTTTAAACAGAATACTTTACTCTTCGTTATTAAAAGGTTAACAGAGTAGGAGGCGTCGAACTGTAAAAGTGAATGGAATTAATATGGTGAACGTGCGCAACACCGAGAAGCTCTGACAAGCCGGTGTCATCCCGTTGTGGAATTTTCTACATAACCAAGCATCAAAAGCTAAAATATTCTATTCTGGGGACAGACGGACACGGTTTTGTATTTTACCCCAGTTTCTACATCAAACGCCAGGATAAAACCTTAAAAACATCATTAATCACTTTCTTCTTTACTTGCCCCAACCATCACAACCATCACAACCACCCGGTAATGGATTCTTCCATTAGTCTTATGGGGAAAAATTTCAGAATATATGGACAGACTTCTAAAGTTGTTGCTCTAACAGGATGCTCTTATTGTTCTAGCATAAAATTTATCTTCTTGTATTTTGAACTCTGAAACTTGATCGGCCAATACATCGATCCTCTTTTGTTTATCCTGAAAGAAAAAGACGTCCAGGTCGTAACACAAGAAAGCTAGCCTGATGGGAATGCCAGGCTACACGACCAAACTTACCCTTTCAGTTCTAATGTAAGGACCTTCCTGGCTTAACGACCCTGGTCGAAAATGTTTCGCTTGAAGGGCCATCAACGTGAGGTCGCCTATTCAGTTCCTTTGGCCTCCCCGCCCCCAACCCACCCTCCAGCCAAACTGCGCAGTAATTACCTTGAAATAGACCTGAAATGGTTTCGTTCTCCTATCTTCCATTGCAATGGCCACGAGAAATCAGAGATATGATTTTTAAAATTTTTATTTGTCCAGAGAACAAAATTCTTGTTCTTGGAGCTTTTGGCTCTGCCAACAGTAGGGATAACTCAGTCCGCATAGTGACTGGACGATCCGGGTTTCCAATCCCGTCGGCGGACGGATGTATTTCGCTTCTCCAAAATGTCCCGACGAGATATGGGGCTCACCTGACCTCCTGTTAAATAGGCAACAGGTTATTTCCTGGGGTAGATCAACCACAGTGTGAAGCAGACCACTCACCTCCATCTAGTGCAGAGATTAAGAATGAGTGGAGCTATACCGCTACTCCGCCTATACGCCTTTATGGCATGGACACAGAATTCTCCTTTTTTGTGTTCTCACATTATCCGATTTCGTATGTCGTAACTGTGAAGCTCGTAAAGCTGTTCCTACGAATGCCATAAACGCACATGAAAGAATGGAGTTAGAGCTCCACAAATTCTTAACTTCGGTAGTAGATGAAAGTCAGTGGTCAGCTTCACACACGGACTGTTTTACGTCGAGGAAGACACTGCCTGCCGATCCCAGTGGCCGCGCGGTCTAAGGCGTAGGTCTGCGGCCGAGCGTTTGCTGGGATCGTGGGTTCGAATCCCACCGGGGGCATGGATTTTCTTCTCTTGTACAGTGTTTGTGTTGTCAGGTAGAGGTCTCTGCGACGGGCCGATCCCTCATCCAGAGGAGTCCTACCGACTGTGGTGTGTGTCTGAGTGTGATCAAGTGAAAATAAACAACCTCGACACCTGCTGTGAACAGGTATAAGAAGGAAGGCCTGCCAAGAAGGAAGACTACCGGTAAACATAAGGGACATGCTGTGTTGGGACCATTAGACAGAGTTAACCTTTGTACCACAAAATCTGTATTTTTACCAGAAGGAGACAATTAAAAACGCCGAGTATTTCTAATGCACCTTCAACCGTATGCTTTTAGAAAAATCGACATTACTTGACACTGCGTGCAGAAATGCATAACTAATTACATATTCACCTACGGCATATGCTAGTCAGTACTGCATAGACATTTTCTGAGCCCTTCATTCCCACGTGATTCGGGAAAAATACGTTTTATGGAATTTATAAGTTTCTAAATAATGAAGAATGGGCTTTACTTAACGTGGTAAATTTAGGCGCGTTCGCATAGTCGCGAAAATTGGGCATTAACTTGGTCATGTCCGTCCGTCCGTCCGTCCGTCCGTCCGTCCGTCCGCCATGCATTAGCGCGGCTCTCATTTGACGGATTTCAGTGAAATTTGTTACTGTGGACTTTCATGAAATTAAAATATCCAAATTTCTTTACAATCGGACAAAAATATAGGGCACTTCACATTAAGAGCAAGGTACGTTTTATGGTTGAAGGCGACATAAATTCGCCATACAAGCATTGTTGTGCAACACTCAGTATTCTTATATTGTTGACAGTGATAAAGTAACTCAACAGTACACCCAGAATGCATTGTTGCCTTTACCAGGCAACAATTATTTGTGAACTCGCCCCTGTGTTGCGTTATTCTTAGATTTGTTATCTCATTCTTCTCCTTGGGTTTGTAGCGAACTGTTACCGCAAACAAGATGACGTTAACAAAGAGTGTCAAGTTCGTGCGAGGTTCAGGAGTCTGCCTATGACGAGACGACAAGAATCGAATAACTTCTTACAATCGATATCTCGAAAGATTCCATTTTGTTCCAGTTAGACAGAATGGCTTCTACCAAGATTTATATCGATTTTATAGGGACAAATTCGATTACCGCAGCACGAAAAAGCAGGGAAAGTGTGAAAGGTAGAATACAATAGTATTTTATAGGCCAATGAGTAGTTTTATGTCGAAATAGACCATATAAAGTTCGCGGGCCGTCTACAGTACACACTGTCAAGACGCCAGTGTTTTCGTAGCATCCCGCCAGCAGCAGCTGTTTACCGACCGAAAAAAGCAGCTGACTGCAACCGAGTGAGAGATTACTTTACGTAACCAAAAGGCAGAGTGAAGTTTAGTCTACGCCGTTTTCTGAGGGTACGCAAAACATAGATTAAACTGAGTTTATTAAATTCTCTAGAGGACTGACTCTCGATTTATTTAATGGCGGACGGCCAGTAACTCCCTGTCGTGCTGTAGAATCGCATTCACAGAGTCTTGACGTCTAATGTCCATAAATTGACCAGAATGACAAGTCAATGATTTCTCTTATTTCCTCCGGGAAAAACCTGGGATGGTACAGAATGTTCCACTTAAAACCGACCTGCTTGCATAGCGAAATCAGAAAAGGATTTTGTTTCGTTAAGTTTTTGGTTGATTAAATGGATAATCTTGCAGAAGCTGTTGGAATGAGATCCTTATGAATAAATACATTTTTGTGTGAGTGTTGTCAAAAATCCTTTCTTGAATTCGCCGTGCAAGAGGGCCGGTTTTAAGTGGAACACTCTGTATTTTAAAATACCCCACCATCATCTGCTACCACACAATTCAGAACAAATCTTCGTAAAACTCTTGTCACCTCTCATTCAAGAGTACAAAATATAATACGATTAAAGCGGTATCTCTGATTACTGCCGACAGGTGGCAATATTAATGAGATTAGGCATGTCAGAAATGGAGGCACGTAATTATCGGCACCAACAAGCTATAAACTATTTCAGGCCTACTTCCTCTTCACGGGTGTTGGCATCACCATCTTTTCTTTGGTCGACTTGAGTTTCTTCTGCCGGCTGGAATGAATTCATCCACTAGCTTGGAAATGTCTTTATCATTTATTCTTAATAAATACACAAAGGCCGTATCCTCAGGCAGATGAATCCAATCTACTACCCGAATCCTGTTTCTATACGATAAATTAACCTTTTAAAGCGTAGCGGTAACTTTACATACCACCAGGTTTAACATTAAAAAATTCTACGTGGTGACCACATTGCGTTTATGTGTTTTGTACGGATCTCAGAACAAACAGCAACTTTTGCATTATAAAACATTAAGAGCTTGGTTTTTTATAACCGAAGTGGAGAGTGTTTACAGCGCGGTACGCACTGAGTCCTTATACAAAATAGATACTCTTCGTCTTTAAAGGGTTAATATTACCTTTCGATACAGCTGTAGGTGTTGGACGTGATTTTTTCTTCAGGTTTCCGCATCAAAGTTGCGGATCCTTCATTAATCTCTCCCCACGCCTACCAGGTATTCATTACAGCATGTTACGAAATATTACAGAGGGTTCAGAAATAAAAGACTCTTTGATTTATAATCATAAAATCAAATTTTCGCCGATCGAAAGGTGCGCATTTGTCACAGGTTCAGAACTCACTGACATTTCACTTCGATTATTAATGCAATCCGACAGCAGGGTTCCATCCTGTCACAACAAACTCCATCTAACAATATTTCCAGTTATGACGAGAGAATTTATGCCTTCCAGATTCCGCCGCGACGACGATGAAATCTGCTCTCTTCTGGGATATAATGCGGCGTCCAGTGGTAATCCTTTACCGACGTTTCGGGACAACGTACCTCTTCCATCTTCAACGGCAAAGAAGTACAAGAAGAAAAGGATTTCTTGACCCTTGAAGATGGGAGCGATACGCTATCCCGAAACGTCGGTAAAGGATTACCACTCTACTCCGTGCAATATCCCTGAAGAGCACAGATCTTAAACGTATTTATGTCGGGGCTTTTCAGGAAATACTGAAACTACAGACGGCGAAATGTCATCGTATCTTACTGCTCAAAGTTTGCGGTAAAGAAATTTTCATCAAGAACCAAGTACTGGAGTGGCAACATCCACTGTACTCGTCAGATCGTACCTCCTTGTGAATCTAATAGCCTTCAAAGTTTTCATTCATCCTTCGTCATTTTTAACCGACCGGAGACACTACTGCGGTGTAACGGTCGGGTTAAGTAACAAATCGCGAAAAATATTTCAGCAATATTTCCACATACACACAGTAAACGTGTTGGGATTAGGGACAAGTGAAAGAAACAAAACAGATTAACGTGCAGGAAAACCAAAAATTCGTAGAAGTGGCCTGGTTATTTATTGTCAGACTCTGCGCGAAGTTGGTTAAATAAACCAAACAGAGAATGGCTCAGTGCGAAGAATGGATTTAAATATGCATTTGTTTTCTCAGAAATATCCAACAAAAAAAAAAAACAGAAGTAATGAAGGGAAAACTGAAAATTATTTGAGAGAAAACCGACCACGAAAAGAGCCATAGGATTTTTTAAAGAGAGGCCATTGCCTTTCAAAAATAACCGCATTAATAATAAAAAACTGAATTAACTAACTGCATGGAGCAGAGGCCTTCTTGAGAAGCTCACAGTTTCTCAGCTAGTCAAAAAATTTCCCGCATTTTATGGGACCCGGAGGTTCAATACCGCATTCACAAGAGCCCGCCACCTGTCCCTATCCTTAGCCAGCTCAATCCAGTCGTTGACCCCATTCCACGTCTTGAAGATCCATTTTAATATTATCCTCCAATCTACGCCTGGGTCTCCCAAGTGGTCGCCTTCCCTCGGATCTCCCCACCAAAATCCTGCATGTACCATGTACCTCTCTATTCTCCATACGTGCTACATGCCCCGCCCATCTCATTCTTCTCGATTTGGTTACCCGAATAATATTTGGTGATAAGTACAGGTCATTAAGTTCCGCGTTATGTAGTCTTCTCCAATCCCCTGTCGCCTCGTCCCTCTTAGGCCCAAATATCCTCCTTAGCACCCTATTCTCGAACACCCTCAGTCTTTGTTCCTCCCTCAGTGTGACAGACCAAGTTTCACGCCCATACAAAACAACAGGTAAAATTATAGTAAAGAACTGAATTATTATTATTATTATTGTTTTTATTATATTTGGCTGACAATAAATGCCCTGATTTTATTGAACCCTGGGAGATATTCTTCCAATTGCGTCAACTGTACTGTAGCAAACAGGCTTTCTCTTGCCCCCCGCCCCCACAACAGACGTGCCTGTTTCTACGTACCACACAAAACAACGAAAGAAAATAATCAAGCTGAAACATTGTGCAGTAGGAATTCTGAGTGCTGTGAATAATTCAATCTCCAAGAGCACGGTTTCCGAGAGCACCCCCACCAGAAATAACTTGGGCACGTCTGTATTCGGAACACAGAAAAACACTCAGCACGCTCTACATGTTAATGAAGAACCATCATAGTTTTTATTAGATTCAAAACTAGATGACGCGGTAACGTGTTTTGCCTGTATTAAGGAGGAACGTCTATCAAATTTCGATGGGGACAAACACGGTTTTCCTTTCTTAAGGAGTATCACATGTTAAAGGTGAGGTCACAAAAATAAATCTGAACTGCAAATATAAGACAGAAAATATTTAAAGATGTCAACAAGCTAAATAAGTGCAGAAGTTCCTCTGCTAATCTTCTGCGATTTTACAATCTGTAAAGTGACGCATTTTTTCGACGTTTAGAAAATACCTATTGCCTCAATCTTCAGAGTGACATGTTGGTTCAGGTAACTACCGAATCATCTAAATCTAATTTATAAAAACCAGTCAGTTAATATTGCATAGTGAAATGATCGCTGTTTGTTCTGAGATCCACACAAAACACATAAATACACTGTGTGGGCAGAACGTAGAATTGTTTAAAGACTCAGTCCGTACCGCGCAGTAAACACACTCCGTCTCGGTTATAAAAACCAGCCAGTTAATGCTGTATAGGGAAATAATCGCTGTTTGTTCTGAGATCCACACAAAACACATAAACACACTGTGCGGGCAGAACGTAGAATTTGTGGGTGTTAAACCTGGTGGCACATATAGTAACCACCGGGCTTTAAAAGGTTAAACCATATTCTTTTATTTCTTCGTCCTCGCTGCCGGTGGAATGAATTCCAAGAAAACATGCCAGCTATTTTTCTTCCCCTGCTATTTCCTCTTTCAGTTAAAGCCCCACATTAATCGACCGGGTTACAAATTTAAGCCTCTCTTAAGCCGAACTTGGAGTTCTCAAGGCGTTAGCCACGATTCTGTCATTTGTCTGCACGTCTGGAAAATTCGTCTATTCCATCTTGGATTAAAAGCTCTCCAGAGAATGAGATAGAAGGCTTTTCATTTACATTTTCTACAAAAACAAAAAAAATTATCCTTCCTCTTCATAATTATTTATCGATTTGCATGACTGCATGTTTGCCATTTCAGTCACACTGTATATAAGACTTGTGCATCCGCCAACGCCACGTTTCCTGCATTCATAAGAAGTTAGAGAAAGACGTAGAGTTTTAAAACAACACATAAATATCTACCCATAAATTTTTCACTTTTTCATGCTCATGTAACGGTTCACATAAGTGCATACATCCCGCTACAGTGCGTTATTTTAGTATAGTCACAATAACGGGGAACAGGAAGTGGCTGTTCGTGAATGGTTTGGACGGAAATTTTAAATTCTTGCCTTGCCACTCCACTTCACCCCTTATTTGTTCCCCCCCCCTCCCGGCATATAAATTTCATTTCACACACATTATTAATAACCTTTTCTCTTATAATCCTTAAAATATTCTTTGTACACAGCTGTGGACTCATTCCGTCACGTTGCACAACAGATTTGCAGAATGCTCCGTGGGTTTCTCAAGGTTCATCTCAAACCAGTTTTATCTAATAATAGCGTTGATAGCAGCTTCATTGCTGCTCCGTCAAATATAGGCAAAACTTCAAAGCAGCACTGCTATATTCATATTACGGTTCGTTAAACCTCAAAGAACGCACTCCGTGTCGTTAGTCGTAAAAGATGTTTAAGATTTGAAGTGGAGTTTATGCTTACATTTTACCGAAATGTGGCCAGGCACAGGAACGTCAAGTGTGGGGTTCTTTTGTACAAAATCTACACTTACAGAGTTCGGAAGGTTGTTGCTGTTTTAACCTGATGCAATATTTATACTAATGGTGCACATTTTGCAGTCCCCCTCCCCCAGTAGGTACTGCAGAGCAAGCGAGCGGTACAGAACATTTTAATGCCATGTTGGAACAGTTGAAATATTCCCGTTTAATTTTAACAAACTTTGTAGCTAACTTCATATTCCCGTTTAATTTTAACAAACTCTGTAGCTAACTTCACATTCCCGTTTAATTTTAACAAACTTTGTAGCTAACTTCACATTCCCGTTTAATTTTAACAAACTCTGTAGCTAACTTCACATTCCCGTTTAATTTTAACAAACTCTGTAGCTAACTTCACATTCCCGTTTAATTTTAACAAACTTTGTAGCTAACTTCACATTCCCGTTTAATTTTAACAAACTTTGCAGCTAACTTCACATTCCCGTTTAATTTTAACAAACTTTGTAGCTAACTTCACATTCCCGTTTAATTTTAACAAGCTTTGTAACTAACTTCATATTCCGTTTAATTTTAACAAACTCTGTAGCTAACTTCGGGTGTCGGCAACTGCAAATTTTGTGACGCAAAATACGCGCCGTCAAAGTCGCGTAATGCGATTCTGCACGTCTCTATACTTCAGGAACTTCCACAGCCCTTGCATTTATATCATACAGTTTTTTGGATTCAGCTGACTGATGCAAATAAAACAAACAGTACACAAGGTACAGCGTATACGAATTTATGGCGGGAATTCGCCATTTGCTGAGAAGTATGTGATACAGGCTGCGCTGCATTTCGAATGAGGCTGTACACCCACCTAAGGTTAAGTGAACGACATTAGATGGACACAGTGTTCTTGGTTTGAATACAGTCGTCGGCAAAGCAGTTGCGTAAAGCGACTATTAGCCTCGTCACTTCCGTCAGTCCGTCCGTCGACACGCAACAGCGTGATTCCCACCGGAACGATTTGCGTCAAAATTTCATATTTGGGATTTTTACTTAAATTTGTCGATACACTCCAATTTTGCTTGAAAGCGGACATAAAGAGCAGACAGTTTACACGAAGGCCTAAGTAAGAACGTTGCCCAAAAAGTTTTGCATCACAATTTTTTACTGCTAACAATTTATTATACATTATAACTCCAATTATCCGGACGGTGGTTATCCGGATGGCCAATTATCCGGATCGGCTTGGCCCTTCAGGTAATTTTGCCGAGAATTCTACAAAACTAATTTGCCCTGAAATTACCGGCTATCGGATGGATATAACCTTAACTTCCTCAAGTAAACCTACAAGGCAAACATTTCCTTAGTGTAAGTGTATTACATTTTTTATGGCTTAAATTTTTCCCCCACTTGTCAAATACATATAAGGAATTAAGCATTAATATTTTTCGTACGTAAATAAATATGTAGCCTAAAATAGACGTTTGTAGAAATTTTTTTCCACTTTAAACTGATAATGCACCCTATTTTCAAAGAAAAATCCAACTATCCAGATTTTCTGCATATCCGGACGGCTCGCGGTCCCAATTATTCCGGATAATTGGAATTATAGGCTTATTGTATAATTCTTTTAACATACTCATGTTGTTGTTGGCCACTCAGAGCGACGCGCGTCTCTGAGCTCCGCTTGGCCTTTCTCAGAAACTGAAATTCTTGAAACCCAACGGCTAACAATGCTTGCATCAACAGCATTGTCACCGTACACATTTTTCGAACCGCTTGTGTATTTTCGTCACCGATTCCTGTTCTGTCACAAGAGATTCAATTACAATCCGTTGTTGAAAACGCACATCCCCATTCCACGCCAGTTTGACGATCCTCTGCGCATGCGCGAGAAAATATATTGTTCTGCAGCGCTGCAGTAGGAAGCGGGATATTCAAAACTAACTACAGAAAATAATGCAGATACTTCCACTTGATATTTGAGTGCAATATGGAAAAGTGTTGTAAAACTTTTGGACAAAGCCGTTAAGAACCCCGCGAAGCAAAGACCTACTCAAACGACCAGAGGTTTCTGTTCTAGAAAACAAATTCTTCTCCTTTTTACAAAAACCTCAGCTTCATAACAACCAACATCATAAGCCTGCTCTTTGAAAAGAAGCCCCGAGACACCTCTCTTCGAGACGAGTTGTGCATCAGAGCGAGTAATCCGAAGAGGCACTAGGCAGACGCAAGCACACAGTTAATGGGCTCCAAACAGGGAGTAAGTTTTCTTCTCTGTAAACCTAAAAACTGTCGGAGTTCACTTATAGCTTATCGTAATGCAGCAATCATTTGTCTTACTATAGGCCACTTGTTAGTTTCTGGCCCATAAATATTTCGAGCGGTAAGGCTAAGAGCGAGTCTTTTGTATAGCGATAGCGAAAGCGGATTGGCAGACGAAACAAAACAAGTACCCCACCCCTGCCACTTCGCCTACAGAGTAGGCCTGTCCGCCAGCTCTTCTAGGGCCCTAAACGGCCATAAACTAGCAAATCATTTATCAAATCACAATAGCTATAACAATCAAGATATGTCGCAGTAACATACTGATGCTACTGTCATATACAGCCCCATTATTTTATCTCACAACTGAAGGTCGTCACTTCATGTCGGCTCATTTATCGTGCTGATGCAGCCTACCCAAACGATTGGATTAACGGTGGGGAGTGACACAAATATGGACACTGTACTACACCGTCCATTTTCCATTGTGATTCACAGGTCTCAATTACATTTAAAGGAGCAAATTAATTTCCTGAGGCGTTCAAAGTCTTCCACACGTGCCTAAGTGTGCCCAATGTGCGAACGGCATTAATGACCCAGCAACTGGAGCAGCCACTAGCAGCTATCTCTGTGAAACTTTGAACAGTTGACGGGCGGAAGGGGCTTCCACACCCCACACCGCTGCTACCGATCGATGCCTACCTCCTCGTCGTTGGGTCCGGACAGCTGGGTCTGGCACAGTGGCGGCTCGTTTATTCCACAAGGACATACAACTAGTTACGATAGAGATTATTTACAGAGAAATATCAGACTATCTGTTACAGGCCAAGGGCGCGGGAAAGTAAAATTATATGTACAAAACCAAGATGAAAGTTTCACAAAGCTAGCATTAACCTGACATTAATGGAAATAGAGGTCGAAACATGTCGCAGTGAACTATAGAGTGTCACACATATAATAATATTATTTATAGGTTGTACAATTCATTTTGCCACATTCCGATACGTATGATTAGAGCATGAACAAAACAGGGAGAGGCCGTCCTCCTTTACCCTTGTTCCGAACGTTGTTTAGATGAAGCTTCACGTCTTATGGGATGTGACATTATGTCGATGCTTTTTTCATCGACGTTTCGGAGGACCGCAGTACCTTCATATTTTAGGGGTGAGGGCACAGCATCACACCTCAGAAGACTTGACTCCTCAACAAAGCCTCCGCGAAAAACTCAAAATTCGCAAAGTAGTTTCGATTTAACTTCAGTAAACAAACACACGATGGGAATTTAAACAGCGTTAAGACAGCCAGGACGTGAAGCTGACCACTCCCCTCACTCTACTGCCAAGTTAAGATCGTGCAGAACTCTGCTACACGCCAGCAACTTCATAGCGTTCACAGGGACAAATTTACGTTTGCTTAGTTTTACTCTTTTACATCAAATTAAGTTATGCGTCTACTCAGTTTTATTTCATGTGTCAATAATTATTTATTAACCAATTATTTCTTTATAACTCCACAATTAAGAACAGCTATCATAAGGCATGTGTCCCGTCTCGTCTCACGCTTTATTTCGCGGTGAGACAGGGGTGTACAGATATTCCAAAGCTCTAGGAGCCACCACCAAATTCTAGGCATCAGGAGAGTGACATGAAGCAAGCTCCATACTGAGGGCCCACAAATATTATGCGCCATCATATAAAATTTAATAGCTCGGGCGACCTGGTCCCGGAGTTTTGTGCACCCCTTCCGGCGAGATGTTT
Source organism: Coptotermes formosanus (assembly GCA_013340265.1). Lineage (NCBI taxonomy): Eukaryota > Metazoa > Arthropoda > Insecta > Blattodea > Rhinotermitidae > Coptotermes > Coptotermes formosanus. Next base: position 400,303 of record BLKM01009909.1, on the reverse strand, counting down.
AGGATTCAGAACAGACTTATGAATCCACGGCTTATCTAATGTTGTGGATGATTTGTAATGTCGCATTTATGCTAAAGGAAATTAAATTAGTGAACTTGGCACAGAACACAGTGACACACAGGCGCGGTTTGCTAAGTCTGGCGGCAATCCTATGCAAGAAGTGGCCTACATCGTGTACCAAGGACAGGATTGCACAAATCATGGCGCGTCTGGCCGCCTGGACGACTAAATTTCCTACGAATTCGCCTGATATTTTCAGCATAATCATTGCAGCTTTTTGCCTCACATACAAAAATGCGTATCAGTTCACACGCACCGAGCAGAAAGCGCCATATAACAGTGAGGTTCATAGGTCACTGCAGAGTTTTGGATCCTCAGTATGGAACTTGCTTCATGTCAACTTCATGGCGTCTAGAATTTGGAGGAGGGCCCTATATTTGTGGAAAATTTGTGCAGCCCTGCTTAAAGGCGTCACACGTTAAACGCCAAAGTATAGAGTGGGCAGTTTCAAGTGTAATCCATTTAGTGACAGATAAGCCTGGCAATGGAAAGAAGTTTCAAAAATGCTTCCAAGCAGTAAAATGCACTAAAATCCATCTTATAAATGTGGTCCATTCACAAAATCATATATTCCTATGCCTGTTACAAAGCTTATGGCTACGTGTTTAGATATTTTCTCGGAATCTTCTCCATGTCTTAAACTGAAAGACAAAGTTTCTATACGTTTTGTTCGAAATGTGGCTGATGGTCCAAAATCAGGACGAATTTTGATCTTGTTTTAGTCCCCTGCAGCACACAAGAAGTGCAATTTTATCATTTTTTGATTTCCTGTAGTACGTCGTACGTGCCATTATTTTAGGTTTTGGTCCCCTGTAGTACACAGTATGTGCCACTGTTTCATGTTGGGGTCCCTGTAGTACACAGTATGTGTCACGGTTTCATGTTTGGGTCCCCTGTAGTACACAATATGTGCCACTGTTTCATGTTGGGGTCCCCTGTAGTACACAGTATGTGCCACAGTTTCATGTTGGGGTCTGCTGTAGTACACAGTATGGGACACGGTTTCATGTTTGGGTCCCCTGTAGTACAAAGTATGTGTCACGATTTCATGTTTGGGTCCTTTTAGTACACAGCACGTGTCACCGTTTTATGTTTGGGTCCCCTGTAGTACACAGTGTGTGCCACTGTTTCATGTTGGGGTCCCATGTAGTACACAGTATGTGGCACTGTTTCGTGTTGGGGTCTCCTGCAGCACACAGTATGTGCCACTGTTTCATGTTTGGGTCCCCTGTAGTACACAGTATGTACCATTGTTTCATGTTTGGGTCCCCTGTAGTACACAGTATCTGTCACGATTTCATGTTTGGGTCCCTTTAGTACACAGCATGTGTCATCGTTTCATGTTTGGGTCCCCTGTAGTACACAGTATGTGCCACTGTTTCATGTTTGGGTCCCCTGTAGTACACAGTAAGTGCTTCTTTTCATACTGTAATTTTTAGTATTGTATCAGTTGCTACTATTTTAATAAATTAATTTGACTTTCTTTAATTACACTCTCACCTATGCGTTTGAGCCTGACAGCCAAAGATATGACAAACTTCCGTGCCTACAGCTGTGTCTGTTGGGCCCAAGTAAATGCGTCACGCACGCCTATACCTGAGAACGTGGAAAGATTCAGTCCCCGGAACGCCATGTTTTAAGTTCTGTTTTAAACACAGCCAACTGAAAAAGTCGTCGTCGTAGTCCGTACCTCTTCTACCTACTTGTTCACAGCAGGTGTCGCGGGTTTTTATTTTTGCTTGATCACACTCACACACACACACCACAGTCGGTAGGTCTCCCCTGGACGAGGGATCGGCCCGTCGCAGAGACCTCTACCTGACAACACAACCACTCACAAGAGACAAGCATCCATGCCCCCGGTGGGATTCGAACCCACGGTCCCAGCAAGCGCTCGGCCGCAGACCTACGCCTTAGACCGCGCGGCCACCGGGATCGGTCTGAAAAGGTCAAAAAGGAAAAATTCGAAGCGTGACATGCCTTCGGCAGGTTCATTCAGATGTGCACAGACAGGAGACGTAATCGATACGCCAGTTTTAGACTTTCGGTAACTCAAAATAACTGCAAATTTGGACAGTAATGATTTTGAAATCAATTAAATATGGAGGTTATAAAAACCAGTAACATTTTGGTGTTACACAGCCTTTAGTACAATTTGTGGCAGAAACCCGCACTAAAAGAGCTAGGGTGGAGATACTACCGAATGCTAGGCGGGTTGAAAACCTTAGGAGATAGCATTAGGAGTCTGAAAATGATAAACTCAAGTACAGCATATGGAAGAACAGAGCGCTGGGAACCGACTGCATGGCAAACATTGAAATGTCATTAAGAAAAGTCGCTACCTGCAGAACAGGTGTTGGTTTTCCCACAGTCGTATGCAAGTAATGTTAAATTTGGCTCCACTGCGTTCTGCCCAACAAAGCTAAAGTTCAAACTGGGATTAGTACTTGAACATCTGTGACTTTCCGTGGGCGTGACTGAGTCACGTCTGACTTGCCAGTTGATGTGAGTCTGGGTAAGTATTCACGTCATCTTTATTTAACGACAGTCAGTTGCTAAGATTGTATAATTGTATAGCGGCAGTGATAAATGAGTGATCAAGAGCAGGTGACGTTGAAGGGTTTGGAATAAACGATACGGCGTAAATGATTGTGGCATTAAATTCAGAATATATATCACAGCGGAACGAGTGACTCAGGACATCCTGCAACCAGGGCTGTGGAGTCGGAGTCGGAAGGAATTTTAGGTGGAGTCGGAGTCGGTAAAAATGTACCGACTCCGACTTCGACCTCAATCTAAAATCTTAACTAGATACTCTAAATCCAGAGCCGTGATAGTTACAGTAACCATTAGACTTATACTTAAATATAGGTTATAAGTCTAAAAAGTAGCCTGATGATTCACGTGGTGGTGACGAAACGTCTTATAGGTTTACCGTTATTAGTACGTATTGAGCTTTTATGAAGGACCCGGAGTCGGAGTGATAAAAACCGAGAAGTCGGAGTCGGAATTTTAAAAATCGAGGAGTCGGAGTCGGAGTTTTAAAAATCGAGGAGTCGGAGTTTTGAAAATCGAAGAGTCGGAGTCGGGGTTTTAAAAATCGAGGCGTCGGAGTTTTAAAAATTGATGAGTCGGAGTCGGAAGTTTTGTGTACCGACTCCACAGCCCTGTCTGCAACGCATGAATTTAACACAGGGAAATGGAAATCCGAACCAGATATCATCAGTTGCGTCCTGCAGTTTCGAAGATACTGATTCTTACAGTCTACCAAATTCGCGCTACCTTAGGAAAATCAATGAGTTTATAGAGGCCCTTTCCAAAGTAACGCCACATGAATAAGGCACAGTGACCGCTCTACAGCAAAAAAGCTGTATGAAATATCACCACATATTAGGCTGTAAAAACATGAAAAATCACCAGCAGCGGAACGGCCATCACTTTGAACCACATCGTTTGTCAGACAGCCTCTGCAGACAGCTGCAACACAGCAATGGCATTATTACAGACGCCGTTGATACCCAGCTCGGTCTGAGCCCCATGAATACAGAAGAGCCCTGCTAAGCCAGTAGTACGAAAAGACGTGGAGGGGAAAATTATAGCGTCGACCTACGTGCCTCTGTGTCTGCACTAGCAGTAACATGCTTCGGCCAGTACTGCAATGTGCGAAAACCTGAACAGACAGGACGAATGTCAGATACATAAGTTTAAGCGGCTGTATGTCCCACACGGAATGTCACATTGCTACAGTTCTTGCGCCATTGTATAGTCATCGTGTCACCATTACGTGTCAGATTTCAACGGATCGACGATTGGACGGACACATGCAGTTAAATGTGGTTGAAGCCGACCTCCTTAAACGTCTGAAAGGGAGATTTAAAAATGTGTTAATACACCAACCAACTTACGCACTTAATAAAATATATTTAAGAACAAGTATAAGACTCCAGATGTTTCGGCAGCGGGGTGCCATCATCAGGGAGTTGTTCAGAACTAAGAAGTACAAGCCCCACATGTTAATACAGGTACTGTGTCGCCCTTACTGGAATGGTTAACCTTTTAAAGCCTAGCGGTAACTTTACGTACAACCAGGTTTAACATTAAAAAATTCTACGTGGTGCCCACATTGCGTTTATGTGTTTTGTACGGATCTCAGAACAAACAGCAACTTTTGCCTTATAAAACATTAAGAGACTGGTTTTTATAACCGAAGTGGAGTGTTTACAGCGCGGTACGCACTGAGTCCTTATATAAAGCAGATACGCTTCGTCTTTAAAGGGTTAAAATATTTAAATCTAAAATATACAAAGTGTTAAGTATAAGATTACAATGTTGTAATATTAAAAGTGAGCTGCTGCCGGTGTAAGTTTCCAGTTGTTTACACTCTGTACGGTGCACTCACACAAACATGTCTCGATCTTATATATTCTGGAATGTATTTTATTAATTGCCTAAGCATGTTGATGCACAGACTGTACCCATATGCACGGTACCAGTAACAATTTACTCCCAATTTTGCTCCGAATCTGGTGCATTAAAATACCCATCGTCTTCACTTTAACCGTTTTAAAGCACCATGGTTACTATATGTACCGCCACATTTAACAAATAAGAACTCCGCACAGTGCATTCACGTGTTCCATATGCTTGCATTTTTCTCGCACAGTGTATTCACGTGTTCCATATGCTTATCACAATAGCCAACAATTTTTCCCCATACAGCCTTCAACGATTTATCTTTTTAATGTAAGACAGCTATATTCTCTGTGAGGTACAAACTGAATCTTTATGTACAACGGAGATTAATTTTAGTCTTCAAGGCGTGCCACGGCTCAGGCGGTCAATGGCCGGTCTCTCACAGCGGAGGCCCGGGTTCTATCACAGATCAGTCCATCTGGGATTTGTGGTACACTAAGTGGTACTGGAAAAAGTTATCCTTCGGGTACTTCGATTTTCCCCTGTCAGTATTATCCCACTCATGCTCCATACATCTACATGTTGCCCTTAAGGGAAAAAAGGGCAAAGCCTGGGAACTTCCCACAAAGCAAAGCCCTTCGGGAAATGGGGAAGCACCGAACGCACAAATACTTTTACTCTTTCAGTCTCAGAAGGATTAATGCTAAAACCTTATCTGTTCGTACCGACGAGTTCGCGTCAGTTTTTGGAACAGTTAAGTGCAGCTCCATGTTTGTGACGCCAAAGTGCAGCTCCATGTTTGTGACGCCAAAGACTGAACTTTCAGCATCGCCGTTCTCGTGCGGCAACTTCTCGGACCGGCTTGTCAATCGGGAAGTCTAAACAAACGGCGCAAGCTAAAAATTTCTCAGCACCCTTCCTCCTCCTCCTCTTCCTCCTCCTCCTCCTCCTCCTCATCATCATCATCGTCGTCGTCATCGTCGTCGTCGTCATCATCATCATCATCATCATCATCACGTACCTGCCATGGAGTTGGGCCACTCGTTGACCCGTTCCGGTCTCACTTATCCAGAAGTCTGTTCATTGGTCTCCCCCGGGTCCTTCTACCTTCTGGTGCATAGTTTTTCCAGTATCACGGGTAATCTGTTACGGGGCGTTCTGTTTACACGTTGTATCCAGTTTCTCTTGCAGTTCTGTATTTTGTCCAAACCTGGGGTTATATTTAATTCCTTTGCAATCTCTGCATTTGTCTTATGATCTGTCCAATAGTATCCTGCTGTTATTCTCATGGATTTCATCTCTGCTGCTGTTATTCTTCTTGCGTCTCGTGCTTTAATGGTCCAATTTTCACTGCCGTAAAACAAAGTTCGGAGGCCTAGCTTAGTGCGTAATGTTATTCTGGACAACCTTTCTTTAAATACGAAATTATCGCCTTAAAACCAATTTGTAAAAATGTCTACCACCTACTCTTAACATTAACAAACTCTGCATTCTGCCCAAGGAGTGCGTACACGCGTTACGTGGCCTCTGCCCTTCACGCAGTTCCAACAGAACACCTATTCTGTTGGGCCCGTTAGACAGAACTAGCATCCACCACTCCATATTTTACTGTTCGGACGATGGATAAATTCCATAAACCCATCACCACACAATACGTAAGAAGTGTTTTGATCATATTTTAACCACACGATTACAAAAAGAGTAAAAGTATCCCATTACATGCCTGGACAGGCCGTGGGGGTTCTAGGAGGTTGAAGCTCCCAGATTTCAAGATGCACCGGCCGCCTTTACCCCCCAGGAAATATTCCTAGTACTCATTTCTGTTAGAGGCTGAGTCGATCCCATGGCCACAGTGCGGCCGGAAGTGTTATGTCAATGAAAAATTCCAATGACACCATCGGGAATCGAACCCGCGACCTTCCGGCTTGTAGTGCAGTGCCTCAACCAACTGCGCCACCGCGTGCCCAGATTATAAAAAGCAGTACAAGTTTTAACTGTTACGCACAAATGGCGTCAACAACGGAGCCCACTGCATGCTGCGGAACCCTGTAAATAGCGGCTTGTCACTGGCCGTTGGTTTTAAACCTGGCACATTGCGCTCCCTGAAGACGGTACGCTTGTGCCGAAACATGTCGCAGCTACATGTTTAACCCTTTAAAGACGAAGCGTGTCTGTTTTATACAAGGTCTCAGTGCGTACGGCGCTGTAAACACTCTCCACTTCGGTTATAAAAACCAATCTCTTAATGTTTTATAAGGCAAAAGTTGCTGTTTGTTCTGAGATCCGTACAAAACACATAAACGCAATGTGGGCACCACGTAGAATTTGTTAATGTTAAACCTGGCGGTATGTAAAGTTACCGCTAGGCTTTAAAAGGTTAACACTCGTATGCAACCAATAATGTGCATTTGGTTGGTAAAATACGTTGAATAGGTTGACCTAAAAATGCAGGGAATGGACAGTGTAAAAACACATGAATATAGTGGTTTTCAGTGGCCTCAACATAGAGGCAGCGTGGTACCCACGTAACAGGCTACATGCCCCCCCCCCGCCCCCCCCCGCCACAAGAAAACGTAATCTTGACTCCAGGTTTGTTACTTATGGAGACTAGAAAATGTACGAAACACAAAACGCACTTTAAACAAATTAATTTAAAGGTGCAAGTAGCTGCTAAAACAGAAAATGCCTGACCCAATTCCGGATGAAAGGCTTCGACACGGAACACTGCGTCGAAGTAAGCAGCAGCTAGGATGAAAAAGCTACGGCATCTCACTAATGGAGTGCAGACAACAACGCTAAGAAAGCTTAGCGGATTGCCTGTAGTTCACTTCAAAGGAGCGTTCAGCCAAGTACGGGGACACAATCACTGGTCTCGGCACGGCTCTGTGAAGCTGTGTTCATGTTACCTGCAAAACACCTGCATCCGTGCTGACAGAAATATTTCAAGAGTTCTTTGTCATCAGTCGACATAAGGGAGTTTTAATTGAGAATTTAAAGGCGAACAGCAAAAATGGCTTACTCAAAACGTCCCTTTCAGTACAGTCTGGTGCCAAACGTGGAGAGATGGGAACAAAAAAACCGAAACGTGAGTAAACACCTGTAAATGTAACGGAGATATTACGAGATAAAATAAATAGTGCCGATCCCAGTAGCCGCGCGGTCTAAGACGTAGGCCTGCGTCCGAGCGCTTGCTGGGATCGCGGGTTCGAATCCCACCGGTGGAATGGATGTTTGTCTCTTGCACAGTGTTTGTGTTGTCAGGTAGAGGTCTCTGACACGGGCCGATCCCTCATCCAGAGGAGTCCTACCGACTGTCGCGTGTGCTTGAGTGTGATCAAGTGAAATCACAAAAAACCTCGACACCTGCTGTGAACAAGTAGGTACAAGCGGAAAGGACTAAGAAAGAAGAAAGAATAAATAGTAATGCTAACAACAAGAGTAATATTAGTAATGGTGATAGGGACAGTGGCGTGTCAATAAGGATGTGAAAAACAGAGGTCTTCATACACTGGTGAAATTTTCCGTATTTTTCTTGTAAGAGAATGAAAAGAACGGCTGGAAACAGCGGTAATACGGACAAGAAAAATTGAAACAAACGTGCAATGGATGCCAAGGCGCCACTATAAACGAATCAGGATAAACATTTTTTGTCGTTAAATAGGACAAGAAAAGACGAATTTTGAGGCGATTTCATAACATTGCGAAAACAGATTAATAGCTTCACCACGTCGCTCGGTCTACATGGAACAAATCCACTCCCATTGGACGGATTTTCATGAAATTTCTTACGTGAATATTATTTTTCGAAAATATGTCGAGAAAATTCAAGTTTCATTAAAATCTGACAAGGATAACGGGTACTTCACACGCAGACCTATGTACATTTATGATAATATCTCGCTCAGCGCTTCTTATAATGAGAAATGTTTCAGACAAAATTTGCAGAGAAAGTTTGTAGAGAAAGTTAAAACACATATTTTATGTTCAATAACTTTTTTTCTAAAATCGTGCCCTTTAGGAGATAATATGGAAAAATATGGTAGACTTAGACACGCCACAGATGACAATGTAATACGGCGCATGCGCTTTGCATGCTGGATAACTAAGGCTAGAGACATACACTCAGAATATGTAATACTTATTGCTTCTACACGGCAACAATGGTTACGTGAACGCGCCACGATGTTACATTACACGTACAGTGCCTGTATTGTTGCACAACAGTCCATGCATCACGCTTACAAAGCCTGAAATCCGTTTAGTAAAAGAATAACGCAAAGACACACACGTAATCACAACAGTAGCGTGATGTAATTCAATGTTGTTGACACACAAAGCCGAGAAACCCACCAAAAGCAAAGTTAAAATGCAGACAAACAAGTGGAACAAAACGTCAATCAGAACAAAAGGGCTTCTACCCTGTATTTGAATTGCGTCCCTCCACAATTAGAAACAGTTGAGCTTTGAATATCTGCAACTAAACAGCAGCTCAAATATCTCATTCATACTACCCGGCATATCAACTTCGCTATTAACCAAAAAGATATACTAAATTTCATTTAAAATCCACCGCCTTATGTTTTAAAATTAACCTAATAAACCCTAGCGGTAACTTTACACACGACCAGGTTTAATATTAAAAAATTCTACGTGGTGCCCACATTGCGTTTATGTGTTTTGTACGGATCTCAGAACAAACAGCAACTTTTGCCTTATAAAACATTAAGAGACTGGTTTTTATAACCGAAGTGGAGAGTGTTTACAGCGCGGTACGCACTGAGTCCTTATATAAAACAGATACGCTTCGTCTTTAAAGGGTTAATGTAACCTTTTTCCTTAATATATTAACTTTTCGGAGCACAAAGTTTACATGCATAGTACATTTAAAAAATTAATTTCTACCTCACCTAAAACACCCTGTGTATTCATTACAAACTCCAACAAGTTATTAGTACTTAGGGAAATGAATTTTGTTAACTGTGACAAAACTAAATGTAAACACAGTGCGAACAAATGTGAATGTTTTAATATAGAGCGACAGTGCAGAAGTTCCACCTTGTGACTGCACAGTGTGCATCTACCATAAAGGTGCACTATCACATCAAGAACGCCCCCTGCTCGCTCCAGACATCACGGGATTTTTGATGACGAATACGAAACCTTACACTCAATCAATGCTCTAGGAGCACAAAGATACCTAAAGCGAAGGCAACATATTTCTTTTGCAATTTCCGTCAAGCAAGAAACGGTCTCTTATTTGGTGCGTCCATTAATGGAAGCCCTACAATATCGGTTTTTGTACGACTAATGGACAGCATCTTTAACTTCGAAGATCGCCTCTTTTTCATCCCGACAGGCGCAGCCAGTATTACTTAATCATCCCGATATTTGCTGTCCGCACAAACATCTCTTCCCGGAACAAGCGGTGTGCAGTTCCATTTCATTTAACAGGGGTGAACAACCGACTTTTAGGACCACACTTCAAGCAAGGAACAGCGAGGGTTAGTAAGACAATCTTATACTTGGTACCCTTAATCAAATGTACAGAATAAATCCAGTCAAAAGACAACAGTATGTTTCAAAGGTCAGCTACATGTTTCGACCAATCATGGTCATCATCAGGCTGGGCACAGGAAAGAAGAGACAAATACAGTCGCACCCGGTTATAACGACATCGGCTTCTCTGACACCTCGTCTATAGCGTCAGATATTTTGCGCTAGCAATTAATTCGTCACTGTTAACCATAACATAGCACTCCTCGGTTATAATGACACCCGTTTATAACGACACAAAATATTCAGTCTCTTTTGTGACGTTATAACCGAGTCCAACTGTACATAAAAGCTGTGTTGGGACTGACATAAGAATGCCTTTTGTATGTTATCATATAATAAATATGCAGAGCACAGGTGGGTAGCCTTGGGAATAAAAATGGTAAAAATTGCAGATGCATAAGTTTCTGAAACTTTTAAAAAGACTGGGGGCAAAGAAAATACAGCAATGTACGATAAACTGTTACAACAGAAAGAATGTGGGCATCTCTTGGGAGACGGCCTGTGACAGTCTGTTTGTACGTAGCAGAGTACAGAAACCTTACCGCACGCACAGTGGCCATGTACATACATTGTACTACACCTGATTGTCTACCCAACTTGTACCGGTAAAACACAGGTCTCAGCTTCGAATTCTGTTTGGGGCAAGCATGCCCATGCCCATCCCATATAACAGAGCCGTCAGGGGTATACAATCCACGTACAAGTATTCTGACACGCGTGATTTCAGACTTCCGCGCGATGCAGATGAGATCTGCCCTCTTCTGCGATATTACGCAGACTGGAGTAGTAATTCTGTAGCGACGTTTCGGGGCAATCTATTGGTCACATCTTCAAGTGTCAAAATACAAGAACCTGTTGAGACTTGAAGATGGGACCGATAGGTTGTTCCGAAACGTCGGTACAGAAATACTACTCTACGCTGCGTAATATCCCAGGAAAGCGCAGAGCTCATGCATTCTGGTAGACTTCTACGATGTGATACGAATCTTTATTCTCAATCAAAAATCATAGGTGGTCCCTTTATGTGCGTGTCTCCTTCTTAGAGGTTTTAGGAACTTTGTTGTGATATTCAAAAGCGAAGCAAATACAAAACGGGGAGGGATGGGTCTTCATTTACAGTCACAATATAATTGTATTTAACCCTTCAATGCCAGCCTCGGTGCAATGTACGGATCTTTAATTTCTCACATGCTGCCACCCTCGGTACGCCGTAAGATTTTGAACGCAATCGAAGGTACTATAAATTTAAACCACCTCCGTCCTGATCGGTAGTTGGAATTTAAACCCCAGCGTCGCCGAAATTTGAAAAAGACTGACAGGTTGGTAGAAAGCCACACCAGACGAAGGGACAGGTCTGCTTCCGTCCACAATTTTAAGGCTATGTAACAAGAGAGGGTATTACTACAACAATTTTTTAAAAAATCCTGTCACGTCCCGCACAGCGATGCCTGACGCCTGACGCCTACCGTCTGCCACGCTCTCAGCGTTCAAACATTCAGAAGGCCATTAATTGCCCTCTTCAGCGTTCAGAATGTAAAGCAGTTGGGGCACAATCGGCTGTTACACACAAACCCGATGACAAAGAGTACCAATCAGACCAGTTTAACTGCTATCACCAGGTGGGAACCAGTTTTTGTTTAGATACTAGACGGTTCCCGGTTCAAAACTGTTATCGGATCCACCTCGGCACTGAACAGACATGAGGAATAAGCCTCACGTCCCGGCCGCTTTATCCAGAGGAGAAATCCAAGGTACCCATTGTATGGGGGGTCGGTTGGCCCCAGAGACTTTCTGGGATCTTTGGAGAAGATAAATATCTGCCTCCTCTGCCAGAGAGATATCTCGGTTTTACAGACTGTAAAAAAGTCGCTTCACCGACTGAACTGTCCCAAATATATGTACATAAAATTTACGTTTAAAACATCACGCTGACAATTATAAACACACTGTAGATGTGGAAAATTTAAAACTTGAAAGGGATTTACCTAACCGGAAGCAGAACCAGAGGATATTATTCACATCAAAAGACCACACGTTTCCCCGTATCACCACCACGTTTATTCCGGATTCAGATTACGAAAGACAGCAGACTTAGCGTGTTCTTCCCAGAAATTCTCTTCACATTTTTAACATCATGCAACGGCACATCGAAGATTTAGACTGTAATGATCCGTGTTCTTTCTAAAGAGACGACGAATATTGCTAAGTACCTTCAACTTTATTTTAACGAATGAGTTAATATTTATAGAAGCCCACAAGACCAGTTACATACGTGTTTACTTTACATGTGTCCCTTCATTACTAACCATAAATACCTACTTCAGTAAGATATAAATGGATTTGCGTGCATTGTATAAACATTCATGAAACAGAAAACGGCCTAGTGATTCAACTTCAAAATAAAAGCCGAGTATGCTTGTATGTCTATTCAGTGAAATGCTTTAAATAAACAGTCAATACAACTAGCTCTCACATCTCGTTTGGTTATGAGTCCCCCGACGTTTTATATGCCAATAATCAGAGAGACTAATAAGAGAAATTTATTTGCACTTTAGTTAATGGAACGGGCTGAAGCGAATAAAATATTCAATGTAGATGTATTTTCGGGTAATTTGAGTGTTTGTAGTGAATAAAAGACAGACGTATGGGAGGAATCTGTCAAAATGTTAATAGTCTTTCTTCGTATGTTAACAAGCTCGAGTCTCTATTCTCAGTTACTAGGACGGACATTTTGATTAACTGGGGCTTATTTCAGTATTTCGAAATGATTACCAGAACAGTGTATTAAACATTTAGAGACGAAAATTATCCCCAATTAACGATTCAGTCCGTACCGCGCAGTAAACACACTCCGTCTCGGTTATAATAACCAGTCAGTTAATGCTGTACAGGGAAACAATCGCTGCTTGTTCTGAGATCCACACAAAACATATAAATACACTGTGTGCGCAGAACGTAGAATTGTTTAAAGACTCAGTCCGTACCGCGCAGTAAACACACTCCGTCTCGGTTATAAAAACCAGTCAGTTAATGCTGTATAGGGAAATAATCGCTGTTTGTTCTGAGATCCACACAAAACACATAAACACACTGTGTGGGCAGAACGTAGAATTGTTTAAAGACTCAGTCCGTACCGCACAGTAAACACACTCCGTCTCGGTTATAAAAACCAGTCAGTTAATAGGGAAATAATCGCTGTTTGTTCTGAGATCCACACAAAACACATAAACACACTGTGTGGGCAGAACGTAGAATTTGTGAATGTTAAACCTGGCGGTACATAAAGTAACCACTCGGCTTTAAGAGCTAAACAGACAATACTTTAATCCGCTTATTTTTCAGTTCATTAGTCAAATATTTCTGACTAATGTCACATACTTAACGTAACGTACGCAAGCAAAATTTTACAAACCGTACAGAAACAGATGAATCATTCACATGAGTCAAATTCAGTCGCCCTGAAGACGGATGAGAAAGCTCGTCCGAAATGTCTGAACACGGCGTAAAAACCAAAAAATACCATAATTTGGGAAATGTCAGGTCCGTCTGGGTGGAATATAAGTTATCAGAATATAGCGATATGTACAGATATAGAAAACATAAATTCAGTGGATGTCACTCATAACTGCGACCTTTACACCTCAGGGGTGTCACACAGCAGCTCCAGTTGCACTGCCAGCAGAATCGGCGCATTGAACTACTGCGCAACCAGTGAAAGCTTTCTCATTCACGCGATGAAGTTCTAATAACGGTTAGTGTTGACATTAGTGTCTTCTGTAGTGTAACGCCGTGTGTTACTGTAGATAGATACCAAAGTTCACAGTGTCAAATCCCATAAGGAGCTAATCATAATTTTAAAAAGGCTGTTTCAAATTCGTAATTATTTTGAAAAATCAGTCTCTAAACAAAGATTTAACTGTATCAAAATTTGTAACATTTACAAGTCTGTCCTTTACGTCCGTTTACTAGAGACCCGTTTTTACGCATTTACAGTCAGATATTTAAGCTGAAATTGTGAAGAAAGCCAGAAAGCCATAAATATTAATAACCTGATTATTCTTGCGTCGCGTGTTTGCTTAATTCTGTTGCATTTTCTCTCCAGCTTACGGGTTTAAAGATAAAAAGGCCAGCTGGCGTGTTTTTAACTACCCGTGTCTAATTTATAAAGTCAACAATTGTCTAATTATTTTAAGTTGCAAGCATGTAAAAATAAATATTTTTTCTTCCCCTTGTTTGTCTGTCACTCACTGTTTAGAAAATAAATTTCTAGACAAAATATTTTTGTGAATCTTGTGGCGCAGTTAAGCAATTCTGGCCCGAGCTTTTGAAAATACACTTTTTAAATTTATCCTGCAATATCTTCTCCGAAGCAAGGCAGGAAATACCGTAAGCATAAAACTACTATTTTAAGCATTATTTCGCCGAAGCTTTAAAAAAGCAGATTTTTCTTTAAATTATTTGCTAAATTAAACATCTTCCCCCGAGAAATTTCCTTTAGAATAGAAAAAAGGATTAACTGCTTAGTCGAACTGCGTACATTCCTTAATATTCCTCCTCTTTAACCTAAAATATTGTCTTACGCAATTAAATTTTCATGTACGTGAACAGGTAAAGACACCTAGTGATGTCAGTCCACTCTAGTCAAGATTTAGTGAGACTGGTACAACAAATTTTCTACCACAAACATTCTATGATATTTTGCAGTATCACATTCTAACTTAATACACCAGCGTATCAAAACAGAGCCAAATTATGTACAATATTATCGTTTATTTAGTTATTTATCTTTTTTGTTCATCTTTTCCCCGACATGTTTCGGCAAGTAACTATGCCATTATCAAGGCCAGGTCAAAAACAGCACCACAGCAGCAAAACAAGTACAAGAATTGTGCAGCAAAATTTTATAGAAGATTTCAGCATGTTAAAAGTTTTAGCATTTTACAGTCACATTCATGCACATCTTATGGAATTTGATATAGCCCCCTTGATAATGGCACAGTTACTTGCCGAAACATGTCGGGGAGAAGATGAACAAAAACATAAATAAATATACAATAATACTGTCCACAAGTTGGCTCTGTTTTATTATAAAGATCATATGCATGGAAATGGATAACATAAAACTTAATACACCAGGTTTGTGAGTGGGTCACAACATGGAACGTCTAAAAAAAAGGCCAACTGCGCATGCGCACAGCAGCACATCATCTGTGACGTCATCTTTAGCGTTCACAATTTTGTTTTATTCCCTGTTGTGCTACGGCGTATGTAAATTTAGAATACGATGCGGTGTAAAGAAAATAACGTAACATTAATGCAACACTCGTATACAAACGAAGCATTCACAAATACGATATTACAGCAGTATCACTGGTACGAGTGAGTTGCGCATATTCAGAGATCATAGTTTCTCTTTCTGTTGCGAAAGTATTTTTGATTACAAACATAAAGTCAATTATTTTACTTACTTTAACTAACTAACTAACTAACTAACTAACCAACCAACCAACCAACCAACAAACCAACTAACTAACTAAGTAACTAACTACATGGAGCAAAGCCCTTCCTTAGAAACTAACAGGTCCTCAGCTAGTCAAAAAAAAAATCCCTGCAGTTTATGAAACTCGAAAGCTCATTACCATATTCACAAAAGTCTGCCAAATGTCTTTATCCTGGGCCACAGCAATCCAGCCCATGCCTTCTCATCCCACGTCTTGAAGTTCCATTTTAATATTATTCTCCCACCTACGCTTAGGTCTTCCACGTGGTCTCTTTCCACCAGGCCTCACAACTAAAACCCTGTAGGCTCCTTTCCTATCCCCCATACGTGCTGCATTCCCCGTCCATCTATTCTTCTTGACTTGATCACCCGAATATTGGTAAGAAGTACAGAGCCCTTTGTCATTTATGGCTGACAGGTAACACACCAGTACTAAGGCCATTTATGGCTGACAGGTAACACACCAGTAATAACGTCATTTATGGCTGACAGGTAACACACCAGTACTAACGTCATTTATGGCTGACAGGTAACACACCAGTACTAACGTCATTTATGGCTGACAGGTAACACACCAGTACTAACGTCATTTATGGCTGACAGGTAACACACCAGTACTAACGCCATTTGACACAACCCACATACATTTCACGAAAAGCTACAGAGTTTATGAACATACAGCCGGGTATTTTCCCTCAATATCGGGAAGAATGCGGGGGACGGGGGGTAAAGACGTTTCGAGCTCCATAAAAGCAGACAATGTCTTGACGAAAAGACGACTGTTACCTTACAGGCTCTGTTCGACAGAACTGGCTAGGTAACCACGATGGCTCAGTCGGAAATATAACTAAGCTACAGGCTGGACGTGCCGAGTCATCTGGGTTCGATTTCCGGTAAAGGGAAGCGACTTATCTCTTTTCCGAAACGTCAGGACCAACTCTGAGGCCCATTTAGGCCCGTATTCAATAGATATAGGCGGCCTTTACCTAAGGTAAAGCGGCCGAAGCGTGAAGCAGACCATACACCTCATCCCATGTCGGGTTTAAAATGAGTTGAGCTCTAATTTCACTTCTCCATACACCTTCATGACATGCAATGGTACAACTTTACCTTTCACCTTACTGAACCGAATTCAGTAACATTTATGAAGGCAATGCTTACATAACCTACACTTGCAGTAGCAACAGGGACAGCTCAGTAATTAAGTGCTGGCCGGCGGACTGACAGTTGGTTCCGGTGGTAGACAGATAACTAAAACCCTCCCAAAGCGTCCAGGATAGCTCTGAGACCCACAGACTTATGAACTTTCGCCTGGCCAAAGTGGGCGAGAGTCAATCCTAGTGGCCGGCGGTCTCAGGCTTGGGTCTGCGGCCGCTAGCTTGTTGGATTGCGGGTTCGAATTCCGCCGGTAGCATGGATGTCTGTCTCTCGTGAGTGTTGTGTGTTGTCGGCTAGAGGTCTCCGTGTCGGGCTGATTACTCGTCCAGAGGAGCCCTACCAAATCTGTGATGTGCCTGAGTATGATAGTGAAGCCTCGATAATGAGGAGGTTCTGACCCACTAGGGGCTGTTGTGCCATGGGCGGGGGAAGTGGGTGAAGTTTGGAGCTGACAACTCGCCTCACATTGACGTAGAAGTTAAGAATATATGGAGCAATACTTCCACTTCCTTATACGTCTTTATACAATGACAACTTTACGTTACGTATCCGTCTAATTCGATAAGTTTCTGGGGGTGTACGTCCCGGTCTCCATCGCCACTCTGCCTCTCGCCCCCTTTCACAGAACCGCAGTCTGTAAAGTTACAGTCCTGTTCCAGTGTCCGTTTCTCAAAGTGTAATCGTGTGGAACCGAGCTAAGGGTGTTAGCAAGTATATGGACACAGTTTCAATCGCGTTTCCTTTTCACTGTAGGTTTTGGCACTACAAGGTGTCAAGTTTCGTCTCTTTCCATGCTTTGGTCTCGATCAATAGTTGGTCCGATAACAAGAGAACTTCCACACATCTGAACGGCCATTCAGTGAAGGGAAGGGAATGACGGCGAGACCATGGAACTGATATTTGCCACGGAATTCTGTTTGCGGTTTTCTTAACCACTGACAATACTTCTCAGCGCCGCTTATTGTTTTCTGAGGCATAATGCCGTGCAGTCCGGTACCCAGGTACTAACTGGATGGCGTTACATCGCATAACCAGTGGCATGCCTACTATGATAATTTACGATTTATTTGAAATGCAAGTCTCAAATCGGGAAGAATGAGATGATCTGTGCATGTAGCACGTATGGGGGAAAAGAGAGGTGCATACACGATCTTGGTGGGGAGACCTGAGGGAAGGCGACCACTTGGGAGATGCAGGCGTAGATGGGAGGATAATATTAAAATGGATCTTCAAGAAGGGGGTGCGGCCATGGACTGGATTGAGCTGGCTCAGGACAGGGACAGGCGGCGGGCTCTTGTGAATGCGGTAATGAACCTCCGGGTTCCATAAAATGGAGGGAATTTCTTGACTAACTGAGAAACTATTAGCTTCTCAAGAAGGCCTCTGTTCCATGTAGTTAGTTAGTTAGTTAGTTGAAATGCAATTTTCCGTTCTAATATTTCTTTGCACTGGGCCACAGAATAACCTTACTCAGGTAACCTGTGCTTGAGAAAGGGCTCCACGAAAGACGAGATGAGGGTTGGGGTGGAAGTACAGACGTGCCAAGTGGCTCTTAAGAACGGCGTCTCTTTTGATGGGTGCGGCAATATTTCTTCGTCAAGAGGCAGACGACAGCGATAAACGTAACGACGCATGCTATTAGCCTGCGATGTAGACCCTGCATACATAAGTGGAGCAACGACTACAGTTAACCCCCGACCACATTGGTCAAGGTAATTTTTCATGACAGCATATAAAATTTTACACCTTTTCTGCTGAAGTTTTCAAATACAGTATAACACCAATTACACCAGCTATCCGTATCGCCAGTTACCCGGATCGGCTTGGCCCTTCAGGTACCTTTGTCGAGAATTCTACAAAACTGATTTGCCTTCAAGCTGGCGGGTATCGGATTGAGTGCAGTACTGTAAAGTGTTATGGCTGTCTAGAACTTCAAATCAGACGCGGTCGAAAGGTTCAAACGCATGTGCATACTGTAAATAGTAACAGCTGAAGGGGCTCCCAGATTAGACAAGGAATTCCCAATTGTCAAGTCCATATAAGGAATTATGTATTAATGTTTTATTTGTGCGTAAATAAATATGTAGCCTAAAAAAGCCGTCTGTAGAAATTTTGTTTCCACTTTAAACTGCCAATGTAGCCTATTTTCAAATAAAATCCAATAATCCGGATTTTCTGCATATCCGGAAGGCTCGCGGTACCAATTATTCCGGATAATTGGAGGTTATAATCACAATGTCTGCCAAAATTCAATAGAAAATGCGTTCACCTATTCTACGTGGAAAGTATATCCAGTATTCGCGTCGTAACTTTTCAGCGGTTCCGCCTTATCTTCGTGTTTTACTTACAGATGCGGTCAATTTCCAAGACTGCGTAGCGCAACGGTACAAGAGTGACTAAGAATATATAGCACTAGTGGAACGATACTGACGGGGAGCATATCTCAAGTAAAGCAACATTTTTCTTATCTTCATCCCGCACCCGTTTCCTGCTTCTAGTTTATCCCTTTCGTACCTCCATCTCCTGTCCATATTCATTCAGTGTCTCTTTCCTATCCAGTTTGTCCGTCCTACCGTCATTCATCTCTCCTTTCTTTCTTTACCTTTCGCTAAATATAATTACGCATAAATAAAAAATGTTGTGTTCTACAAACTTCTTATAATGTAGTTAGTGACTTTTCCCTTGGTAACAGCAATACGGAGTTTCATGAGTACGTCTTTTGTCCAATTACAGCCTGCAGTAGTGATCGCTGTAACTCAACTGTCAGCCTGAGCTTCGTTAAGTTCGTTAGCAGTCCCCAAGAAAAAGAAAAACGAGTCGATCATTACAATTAAACATCTGTATTCCTCATCCAAATATTTCCTTGCTTAACCCTTTAAAGACGAAGCGTATCTGTTTTATATAAGGACTCAGTGCGTACCGCGCTGTAAACACTCTCCACTTCGGTTATAAAAACCAATGTCTTAATGTTTTATAAGGCAAAAGTTGCTGTTTGTTCTGAGATCCGTACAAAACACATAAACGCAATGTGGGCACCACGTAGAATTTTTTAATGTTAAACCTGGCGGTACGTAAAGTTACCGCTAGGCTTTAAAAGGTTAAGCGAGAGTTAATTGATTCCCTGATGACTACACGAACTGCACAGAACACACTGTCTTGACCACACAAGTGCGCACAATTCGCTATACATTTATAGTTCATTTGTTAGTTCTTGACCAATGAAGGATATCGTGGAGCTGGCGAACGGACCTACCGTGTACGTGAAGGAGCAAAGGGCAGAGCATTTGTTGTGTTTCGTTCTCCAGTCCGCTACAACTGTTAAAAGAGACTCGCTCCTAGCCTTCCGCTTTAAAAATCCCACCTACGAAAATTACAGCTGACATTTATGGGTTGTTAACTTTTTAAAGCCTAGCGGTAACTTTACATACCGCCAGGCTTAACATTAAAAAATTCTACGTGGTGTCTACATTGCGTTTATGTGTTTTGTACGGATCTCAGAACAAACAGCAACTTCCGCCTTATAAAACATTAAGAGATTGGTCTTTATAACCGAAGTGGAGAGTGTTTACAGCGCGGTACGCACTGAGTCCTTATATAAAACAGATACGCTTCGTCTTTATAGGGTTAATATCAAAGAATCTGCTGAAATGTATGGTAAGTCCTTTATGACTTAGCAGCAAAATGCATGTAGCTGACACAAATCACTTACGTTAAGTACCTCCACAACAAACTCAAAGCAGATGCAGCGATATGGCTTTATTTGTATCTCTCTCTGCTTCACTAACAACATGCCTTGAAGCAAACGATTGTCCTCAGGGGGTTGAAACTGTGTAGGGTCACAACTGAACCCGACGTTTCGAAGAAAAGTACTGCCTAACTTAGTCGATTATCGCAATTAAAATTTCAGACATAAAGGTAATGGTAAAGCCAGGCCTGGACAGGCCCTGAGGGTTCCAGGAGGTTGAGGCTCCCAGATTTCAAGACAATCGGCATATGAATGTACGTAATTTGTCAGCCTCACGCACCGGCCCCCTTTTTCCCCCAGGAAATATTCCTGGTACTCATTTCTGTTAGAGGCTGAGTCGACCCCAGGGCCACAGTACGGCAGGAAGGATTACGCGAATGAAAAACTCCAATTACACCGTCGGGAATCGAACCCGCGACCTTCCGGCTTGTAGCGCAGTGCCTCAACCAACTGCGCCAGCGCGTGCCCCAAAATTTCAGAGGGTCAGACTATTGAGACGCCAGTACCTCTTATGCCAGGTTCTTATTTGGATGTAACAGAGGTTCCTTTTGTGCAGTGTTACTGTAAACCGCCTGTCTTACCGCACACACAGGCTGCACACAATAAGCGGTGTTCCACACATGTCACGGCGGGCATCCGCATGACACATCATCCCTCCTAGTGATTGATTGTTCTGTAATCATACAGGATTTGCGCTCAGCAGGCTCGCACAGCGGTACCGGGTCTGAGTTGCATTCAGGAGATGCCTGGCTGGGATATTGGGTAGGGACCTGGCACATTCCACGAATAAATTAATGAACAGGATAACAGAACTGGACAAACATTGCATTGCTTTTTTGTATTGCTTTAAGGCGTATCTAAGGATGTCAAGACGTGAAATTTTGTAGCTGGTTACTGACGTTTCGTGGGGACTTGCTGCACCCATCAACATCAATAGAGTTCCCATATAATGCCCGTCACATGCAGTAACAAACACGTCATGTTACAGTTTCTATGTACTCGGACTGGTACGTAATAAGTCAACAGAAAACAAAGACACAACTCTTTTAACGTAAGGGTTATGTTCCTGAAAACCGAAACGTCGAGTGAAACATGGCAGAAGGGAGCACCTCCCCGTACGGATTAACCCTTTAGAGATGAAGAGTATCTGTTTTATATAAGGACTCAGTGCGTACCGCGCTGTAAACACTCTCCACTTCGGTTATAAAAAACAGTCTCTTAATGTTCTGTAGGGCAAAAGTCGCTGTTTGTTCTGAGATCCGTACAAAACACATAAACGCAATGTGGGCACCACGTAGAATTTTTTAATGTTAAACCTGTTGGTACGTAAAGTTACCGCTAGGCTTTAAAAGGTTAATTAACCTTTCAATTCTACCCTCAGTGCATTACTTTTTTCCCCCACGGCAAAACAGCCCCCAGTGGGCCAGGGCCCCCTCATTATCGAGGCTTCACGATCACACTCAGACACACGACACTCGGTAGGACTCCTCTAGACGAGTGATCGGCCCGTCACAGAGACCTCGACTTGACAACACACAACACTCACAACACACAGACATCCATGCCCCTGGCGGGATTCGAACCCAAAATCGCAGCAAGCGAACGGCCGCAGAAGCACGCCTCAGAGGGCTCGGCCACTGCGACCGGCCCTCAGTGCACTATACAGAAATTTAATGTCTTCATGCCGTCGGAGTCTGCACATTGTACGTTCATGAAGGTATTTCAGTGCACTACATATTAAAAACCCTTCCGTCCTGGGCAGTATGTGAAAATTTAAAACGCCCTCCCTTTCCCTGGAGGGTTAAATTATCCGGAAGTCTGGTCGCTGAAGATTCCGCCAGCAGTCAGCCCCCCCAAAAAAAAAAACATTAATGCGAGGCCGGGGAAAGCTCGTCGAAAGTTTGGTTAGTTAATTCTCTCATCCTTAAAGCGATAGGTCACTGGGGAAAAATTTGAAATAGCAGTGTCTGCGTCTCGACGCCGAAGGCCCGATGTGCGTGTTGTCCTCAAGGACATGACGTCGCACGTAATGCAATCGACACGCAACACACATTACAGGATCCGCTCCACTTTCTGCTTTTTGAGCAGTTTTCTCAGAAAGGCACGACCTTGCGTGATCCTGCGACCTGTTTCAAAGAAACCAATTACGTATTCTTACTATTAATTAAGTACCAGTTATGAGTGAAGGTCCGATTACTGCTGCGTTAGGAGACTGCAGACACATGACGTCATCGCCACGTCGTCATCACTGCTGGCTGTGTTCTACTTTCGTATTTGGGAACAGCGTGGCTCAAGATAGACAGTAAATCCTCTGAAAGGGTGAAATACTTCAAATATTTGGGAACAACCCTAACGAATCGAAACTCCATTCATGAAGAAATTAACAACAGATTTAAGTCTGGGAATGCTTGCTATCATTCGGTGCAGAATGCTTTGTCTTCCAGGTTAATACCCAAAAACACAAAGATTAGGGTATACAGAACTCTAGTTTTACCTGTTGTTTTGTATGGGTGTGAAACTTGGTCTCTCACACTGAGGGAGGAACAAAGACTGAGGGTGTTCGAGAATAGGGTGATGAGGAGGATATTTGGGCCTAAGAGGGACGAGGCGACAGGGGATTGGAGAAGACTACATAACGTGGAACTTAATGACCTGTACTCATCATCAAATATTTTTCGGGTAATCAAGTCGAGAAGAATGCGATGGGCGGGGCATGTAGCACGTATGGGGGAAAAGAGGTGCATACACGATTTTGGTGGGGAGACCTGAGGGAAGGCGACCACTTGGGAGACCCAGGCATAGATTGGAGGACAATATTACAATGGATCTTCAAGACGTGGGATGGGGCATGGACTGGATTGAGCTGGCTAAGGATAGGGACAGGTGGCGGGCCCTTGTGAATGCGGTAATGAACTTCCGGGTTCCATAAAATGAGGGGAATTTCTTGACTAGCTGAGAAACTGTTAGCTTCTCAAGAAGGCCTCTGCTCCATGGAGTTAGTTAGTTAGTTAGTTAGTTAGTTAGTTAGTTAGTCCTTCTCAGTCACTAATGACAAATGCTAATATAGTACCTCAGAGCAGGCCACGGACACCCCCCCCACACCTCCCCAACTCAGTATGCACCAGTATCCCCCAGTACCCACCACTGGACTCTACACAGCCATGCATAACAACAATGTCGTTACACGCTGTAGACTTGTAGCCAGATCAGCCTTCAAATATCACTTACGAATCAGTAACAGCCCTAAAGCTTAAAACAACCAAATTAAACGCGTCAGGTCTGAGGCTTGTGGTGGCCTACTGGGTTATGACAACGTGTAGTCTGGTGACTGTCAGCTTTCGAAAGAAATTTTTCATTCCATCTTCAGGGCATATGCATTCCTTACCTCTTATAATAGGTCATAAAACACAAAGTTTCGACACCGCTGTTTGGAAGGATAGAAATCGGCCATGATTCATATTCTGATCTAATGTACGTCATAACTGGACTGTATATTTCTCTAAGATTCATTTTAATATTACCATCCCAAATTTTCGATGTCACAAAAGTGGCTATTATCAAAGGTTTCCTCATCAGTATTCCATACATAATTATTGTTTCCCCAGTACAAGCAACATTTACAGGCCATCTTAAGAAATTTGATTCTATTACCAAACAAAACACAAACACACAAATCTGGTGTGTGACGCTGTGTCGTTGGGTAATTCCCGACGTTTCGAAAGATCATAATCGCTTTATATTCAGGGTCAAGAAGTCTTGAGAAAAAGAACCGCGCCAGAAAGTTTGTGTTATATAGGCACAGTTGATAAAGGTAGCAGATGGCCAGACAGGATGGCAAGCCAATAGGGGTGGCAGCGCGGCAGCCGTCGTTGTAACGGCTGGGAGCATCTGATGAGGATTAAGATATAGAAAGGAATCAAGTAAACTAAAAAAGTCTAGCGCAACCACAGAGCATCTCAAACAAAAACGGTACTGCACCATTATTGTGTTACACCCACCAGTCCTTACTTCATGCATCATAACACTTTTTGGTTTTAAAATCTTCGAATTAATATCTCCAATATGGCACTGATCCAAAGACGTCTTTACTCGACACACACGTATAAATGATCAAATATCATAAAAACCGAATCAATATCTGTTCAAACAGAATTAAATTCTATTTGTTATACAGAAATATATTTTTCGACATATTCAGGTCACCCTCAGGTTCACAATTGGTTTTTAAACGTATTTAGGAAAAACATACATTATGTATATCCATAAAACACAAATACGATTATTAAAATTAATTATTAATAATTTATTTAACTTAATGAATAATAGTAAAATAAAATAATAATAAAAATAAGAAGTAAATAACAAATAAATAACAAATAATAAAATATAATAAAATAATAAATACAATAGTAATAAAAATAAGAAACAAATAATAAAACAAGTAACAAATAATAAAATAATAATAAAGTATAATAAAATAATACAATAAAATAACATAAAAATAGATAAGAAAATAAATAAGAAAATAAAAATAAATAATTCAAATTATTCAAATTAATTATTAATAATTGTAATAATTTTACTTGTGTCTTATGGGCTTATATAATGTACAGTTCTTCAATGTTTAAAGACCAATTGTGAACCTGAGGATGACCTGAAATAGGCGGAACCATGCAGTTCCGGACAGTAAACAATTTGGCTGTGTTTGCACAGACACTGACTTAATTGTTTGTACTATTAACAACACAACGGGATGGCACTCTTTAAAACTACATACCATCTTTTTAAGAATGTTACTTAACGAAGATGTCAGTTGCTAATATTACGTATCATCGGCGATGAATGAATGAATGAATGAATGAATGCAGTATGAAATGTTGGTAGAATGATACTAAAGAGGGAAATCAGAAGCACGCGGAGAAAAGCCTCTCTTAATATCATTTTGTCCACCACAAATTCCACACAGGCTGGCCTGGGATCGAACACGTGCCGCCGAGATTAAAAGCCTTCGATTAATAGCCCGAACCATGGTAAAGCCCTTAAACAAAATTTAATTATATAAAATGGAACTGGTACGCTGTGCAGGCTCTGAGCTATACTAATCATTTTTGTGACGTGAATTGAACGACCCACAGAAAGCGAATTCCCTTCCTGATATGTTACATATGGCAGCGTCGGGATGCTGCATTTGTATTTATATAAACACCGAATGATACGCTGGACAGGTTTACTGTTCGACGTCATGCCAGTTACCATAGACATCCTAAAACAAGTCATATGATACGCCCCCAAACCAACACCCCTGCAACCCTACCCGCAGCACTGTTTTACACACGGTCCTCATTTTATCTGAAAAATATCATTTATCACCTCCTGCCGCTCGTACTTGGGCCGTCAGTTGAATGGGCTACGTTAATACGATAAGCGAGCTGATCACAAGTGTCAATCGATAGTTGTCAGATAAAATAATGAAACTATACAAAGTTATTTAACTGGTACAACAGTGATACTCTTCAAAAACTTGGAGAAAGAATCATTTCGTCTGTCGTTTTCCATTATTTTTACATAGCAACATGTGACTATAAAGACTGCGGTGTTCTGGGACGTGACGCCGTGTATTTTGGCAGAGAGCTGTCAAAGTTACAGTTTTCCTTAGACACGACACATAATGCCTGGTCTTTCCTCAGGGAAGTTGGTATAAAACCTAAACACCTACACGGCGTCACACCCCAAGAGAACAGTAATGTTCATACTAATCTTTGTGTGAGTCTGAAATCGCCTACACACGAATCTACTTGATCATGTACGGTCCAATGGTAATTACATATACCACCTTCTGCGGAATTAAGAATCTGCATGAATGTGTTTGTACGATTTCCCTACATACTATCATATCACGCCCTTAGTGTGAATGCGACACTAACGCAAAGTTTAATCGCGTTGGGAGGCGTCGTTTCGGCGAAAAACTCAGCCTTCCTGACATAAAATTAAGCCCAAATGTTTCTTTCTTCTCCTGCGTACTTCCAACAGTCCACTTTCCATCACCTTACCTTCTTAAATTCCCAATATTTTACCCTGCTACCAGCCTACCTTTACCAGAAGGACGAGCGGGTACTGCCAGAGAACTTTTAGAGCAATAAAGTTATCTGAAACGCCCCCTACCCCCTCATAGTAACAATAATGTTTAGTGTCTCTTACTGCACCCCCTGCCATTCTATCTCAGTGAAATCGTATTCCGGTTGCCATATTCTATGTGGGCTACGCGCTTGAGGCCGAAGAAACAACTGAGTAACGACCCTCTTTTATGACAGGTGTGAGCTGAGACAAGATGCAGCAAAAGTATGGACGAATTCAGTCCTTGGTTCGCTGTGAAAATAAAAACATGACCGACGTAATTGGCAATGGAATGACGCTTCATTATGGCCGTTAATCAAATAATGGGCAAGTGGATATTTCTCAAAATAAATATCCATTAGTTCCCTAAACATATTAATTGGTTTTACTTTGTAATGGAGACGGGCTACGTTCTCTGCGAGGAGCGAAATAAATTTTGATATATAATTTAGATGACTGACAGTCTTCAAACGGTGTATAAGCGACAGCGTGCCGCTATACATCCAATGAATTCCCAGAAACAAGGAGAGTAATAAGAGATTATTACAATATACGCGGCTTGTCTCATGGAACTTGCATTCCTGGGCCAATTTACTCGTTTTGTAAACAAAGACACGCTTACAACGTCATCAGATAACCGTGTGTGTTCTTCGCTTAAAGATTTATTAAATTAAAAGGCTTCCATTACAACTTTGCATGAAAAACCTACTGGACACACCAGCATCCTCCTTTTTAATTTTATACTGATGATGATGATGATGATGATGATGATGATGACGACGACGACGATAATAGTAATGTGGTGGTGCAAATTTCTGAGGTGGGGAAAAACAACAGCAACATCTAATTCGGGCCTTATAATAGTGTGTAATAACATTTTTTACAAAAACTATGCAAATTTTAGGGAATATGTTTCAATGTTAAACAAAATTCCCACCGCCCTAGAAGTTACGAAAAATGGTGTACGCGCGGAATTTTACATTCAAAAAATTAAGCACAGTCGAAGACCGCACTAGTGAAAAATATGCACAGAAATGGACGACTGACCTGAGTAACTATTAATTTACTAGAAACAGTCCAAACACTTGACTGGGTGACGTAATATTTACGCGCTTATCCACGGCGTCTTTCGTCACATTTTGTCTGACTCATAAAGACCGACAAATTCCCAACAATAATGGTTCCACTTTCTTCGACGTTGTGACGCCACACAGAAACGAAGCACTGTCGTAACCATGGAAAATCGGGTGCGAATCAGCAACTCGGGCACCAGCGTATTATATACAGGCTGATAGGTCTCATTGTTACCAACCTCACCACAAAATCGGGTGTGAATCAGCAACTCGGGCACTAGCGTATTATATACAGGCTGACAGGCCTCATTGTTACCAACCTCACCACAAAATCCGAAGTACTTTAAGTAAAATAACCGTGATTTATTGGTTCTAGAATCCTTCGTTTCACTCGTGTTTCAAATCAGTTCAAAACGCCATCCCATAACGCGTATATTAGTGTAAGAATTCCGTGCTGAATTTCTTGAGTATCAGTGATTTCAGGCTTCCGCCGGAATGACGACGGGATCTGCGCTCTTCTGGGGTATTACGCAGCGTCAAATGGCAATCCTTTACCGACGTTTCGGGACAGCCTAACGGTCCCATCTTCAAGGATCAAGAAGTCTTTCATTCCTGAACTTCTTGCCCCCTGAAGTTGGGACCGATACGTTGTCCCGCAATGTCGGTAACCGATTGCCATTCGACGCTGCGTAATGCTCCAGAAGAGCGCATATCTCATTTCTTGACTACTTTACAAATAAGATCCTTTAAAGGACAGCTGTCTGGGTCTGTAACCTGACCTGACGTAACCTAACGACGTAACGTAACGTGACAGATTTTGATAGGGAAACCTGAAGGAAAGAAACCAGTCGGAAGACCTAGCAGTAGATGGGAGAATATTAAAATTCATCTTAATATAAAAGGATAGGAGGCAAAGAACTGGATTCATCTGGCTCAGGACAGGGACAAATGTCGGGCTCTGGTGACCACGGTAATGAAACTCCGGGTTCAATAAAATTCGGGGAATATCTTGACCAGCTGACGAACTAGCAGCTTATAAAGGAGGCTCTGGTCTATGAAATTAAACAGTCTAACTTGTCACAGGACGCTCACGTCGTTTCTTGCCGGTAACTGTTCAACACTTTCGCAAAATGATCAGTCGTTAACATATTATAGGTCCATCAGAGCTCATAACCCTGACTTCAGAAACACATCTTATTACATCTCAGTATATCATATTGCTAGCAAAGGCACTTCTATCCATGTTCCTGCTATGAAGGCATATAGGGTGAGTGGAGGTATAACTCCACTGATTTTAACTTCGGTGCCCGATGAGGGTGAGAAGTCAGGTTCACACCACACCTGCTTTACTCTTGGCGGAAAAGAGCTCCTGGTATCCGTCGAACAGAAAACTAGGTGCGCCCTACACACGGCTGAACGTTTTGGAGAAGAGAAAAAATTCTGTTGCCTCTTCCGGGATTCGAATGGTAATTGTTCCTACTTCCAGCCAGTAGCTTAGTCACTAGGCACACTAACGCCCTAGGCAGGCGCTATTCGGTTGCTCCTTCTGTTAAAAAAAGTATTTACAGAAGTTCTATGGCATTTTTTTCTACACTATATAGAGTCGAACCCGGTTATAACGTCATTAAGAGTCTTGAATATATTGTGTCGTTATAAACGGGTGCTGTTGAGGAATTAATTGGTACCGCAGGGCATCTAACGTTATAGACGAGGTGTCGTATTAACCGATGTCGTTACAACAGGGCTCGACTGTATATACGTGTGTGTGTGTGTGTGTGTGTGTGTGTGTATGTATGTATGTATGTATGTATGTATGTATGTATGTATGTATGTATGTCTGT
>BLKM01009909.1:354099-365863 GCA_013340265.1 Coptotermes formosanus | reverse complement strand
TGTATGTATGTATGTATGTATGTATGTGTGTATGTATGTATGTATGTATGTATGTATGTATCTATGTATGTATGTGTGTGTGTGTGTGTGTATGTATGTATGTATGTATGTATGTATGTACGTACGTATGTATGTGTGTGTATGTATGTATGTATGTATGTATGTGTATATATACGTGTATATATAATAGAAGCCACATGGCCTCAGAAGACCTTACACTCGCTTTACAAAGTGGACATAACAACACTTGAGCGCTCATGTTCAGTCGCACGCGTCTGCACTGCAAAATATCTCTTTTTAAAGAGCTTCTTCAACTTTGCGACAGAGAAAAATGAATTGAGGCAGCAAGTTACAGTACGTCGTTTTTCACTCCGTTCTTTCCATCTGCCTTCGTCCAACTTTACGGCAGCCTGCGAAACCAACCAGATGGAAAGATTCTAGTAAGATGCGAGTTTAATATTTTGACCCGGTTCAGTTCAGCCTTCAGGTCACTGGACAAGAATCGAGAGGGGTTGTGTGCAGGCCTTAGTGTCTGTTTGCTATCCTGAGTTCGAAGAGTATTACAAAAAAACGGAATAAAATAGGAAATTCGAATTAAATGTCAACACACCGTCAGCGTTCCTGTCAGACGCATGCCTTTACTTATGATTTCTAAATAAAAACCAGGGACAAAAAATAGGACGACAAAGCGTAGAGACTAAAGGAAGTTAGACCTACGCACGTACTGGCCTGCTATGCTTCCGGTCTGGTAGCCAGAGAAATTTCCAAAATCAAGTTCTTTGGAATGTGACGCCGTGTAGCTTTTCCAAAAGTCTTATTTAACAACGCTTTAAACTGATAAGATTTTACAGCGCAAGTGGCACATAAATAAGTACGAGTATAAATCATTGGTGGAGTGATGTTATCGAGGGAAAACCGAGGTACTGGGATAAAAAACTGTCCCAGTGCCACTTTGTCCACCACAAGTCTGACATGGAAGGTGTTCGGATTGAAAATGAGGCTGTGCGGTGACAGACCGGAGCGTATTGTTACAGCCATGTACCGACGTTTCGGAGAAACCTACTAAACCATATTCACGCCTAACAAACTTCGGTAGCCATTTACCAATCTGCACGTCGTCAAACACCACAATAACGTGATGTTAATACTTGCCGTCTGCAGTAACTTGATTCGTATGTGCTAATCAAAAGTGTGCCGATTCCAGTGGTCGTGCTGTCTTATGGGTAGTTTTACGGCCGCTCGATTGCTGGGATCGCGGGTTCGAGTACCGCTGAATGCATGGATGTTCATCTCTTGTGCTTATTGTGTGTTGTGTAGGTAACGGCCTATGCCACGAGCTGATCACTCGTTCAGAGAGAAGTCCTACGGTGTGTGTGCATGTCTAACTGCGTGTCATATAGAAACCTGAACAACGAGGCGGCCTGGGCCCGAACTGGGCTGTAACGCCACAGAAAAAAAAAGAAGAAGAATAATTCAGTGCGTGTCTTCCACCTTACGTGATACACTCACCCAGGGAACTCCGGTTTACTGCGAGTGTACAATCATACTACGCACAATATTATTACATTCTTTACCAGATCTTCACAGCCAGCCAAGTTTATTAAGTCCGTACACTGTGTTCTGCAAACGCACACAGCTCTGTCACTCTTTGCACCACCAACAGCGTTCCACTCGTCTTCTAAAACTCTCTCCCTATATTTTATTCAATAACCCTCGCAATACACAGTAACGGTCAATTCATATTACATGGCACGACACGACACGACACAACAAAAACCAGCGTGCATTCACATCTACCGTCAGTTAACGGACAGGCAAAATATTCTCTTCTCTCAATCCAAACGACGTCGTCTTTGTCGTCAGCTGTCGGTGACAGACTAATGTGAATTCGAGCATGCGAAAACCATAAAAGAATATTTTGTCGTGTCGTGCCGTGCTGTGCTGTATAACGTAAATCGACTCTAACTCGTAAGCCATCTACAACTGCATCAATCTTTCTCGGTACCTCCGACGTTTCCGTCGCCACCGACCATTGTCTTGGAGATCACTTAAACACACAAAAGTTTTACAAGGTTATTGTATTTAAAACGTGTTTTAAACTGTTGCTAACGTATGTGAACTAAAAATGTCTCGTATTTTAAAGTAATATGCAGGGAACTGTTTCATTCGGATCCAGTAAAATCGCGAAAACATAAATGCAGTCCCTCTATACGTACCGGGATTTGGACTCGGTAAAGGTAAATATAAAGTTGTCCCAATGCTTAATAATTAAGCATCACACAATAAATAAGTAAGAGTAGGTAGGGGTTTAGCTCCACCCATTCTTAATCGCCTACACGAGTGTACCCCTAAGAAAAGTTTCTACAGTACCCTTTAGATAGGGGGTTACGCTGGTCCCAGATCCGGTACGAAAACAGCTGCGAATAGAGAAAAAATGGCCTCTGTCAGGAATCGAACTGTGGTCGCCCAGGCCATAGCTAGTCACTATACAGACTTTAGGAACATGAAGAAGAAACTTTATGTTTGGAGCCGAAAAACGTATGTAATGACAAAGTTGTTTGGGAAGTGTATAAAGGGCTGGAGTTGTTTGGTGTAAGGCAGTGGTCACATCCAAAGAAACTAGTTTCAAGCAACTAGATTCATGCAACGCGAAACTAAAGTTGCATGCAACTAATCGATTGAAACAAATTTCTTCTTTAGGCGCTGCCCTAGTCTGTCCGTCTGAGTGACTTAACCCGAGGAGCTAAAGAACTGCGATTGACGTCATAAAAACGTTGGGGATAGAGAGAAAAAGAGAGGTGGGAATCCTCAAACAAGATTTGTACAACAATTTGATCCGCCCCAGTCACGGTGTTTGCTTCTACCCCACAGCAACAGAATTTGGTGATTTCTCTACTTCGCACATCACGAACTGTTCTAACGCGTCTCCCCCTACGTCATCAGGACCAATGATAACCGAGATGAACGTGCGTCGGTCGATTCCGCTTGTAATCGATTTCCCCCCACGTTGGGCGGTCTGCAGCACTAGCCCCTGTGTGAGCGGTGATCATTATCACTGAGCTGACCTGAAGCTGGGATAAAAAGAAGAGAGGATATTTATGGGGGGCGGGGAGGGGGGCGGGGGGTCTTTGATGTGGGATGGCTATTATTAGTAACACAGTGTCACAGAATTCAACCGCGGCTACCACGAAATTCGATTAACGTAGTCATCGACGATTCAATATAAATAAAAAAAAACTGCATGTGACTTACAGTACACCAGATATCTGCTTGCAAAACAGCTGTGACTTAATAAACCTGCCTGGGTCCGTCAAAACGATAAACCAAGACTGCGGTCTTCTGTATGACGCCGTGTAGTTTGGTAGACAGGTAAGTAACGATTCGGACGAACCTGTCTCCATTTTCAGAACGCAAAGAAACGTGTGCTAATCCCAAATATTTATCTTCAAGATGGAGGCAGGATTTTCCTCCGAAACGGTGGTAGTCTAAACAACCAGGTGTGCACAAGTTTTCCAAAAAATCTGAGAGCCTTCTCAAAATTCCAGACCCTATATGGGTGACACGAAGAAAGTTCTATATTGAAGACGAGCAAATATTAGGCGCCAAGGTACAAAATTTAGTCGCCATTGCGACCTGGCCACTCGGAATTTGTTCATCCCTATGTCAAACTACACGGCGTCACGTACAAGAAGATGGCCATGACAATTTCAAATATGAAACACAGCCAAGCCCGGTTATAACGACATCGGTTTATACGACACCTCGTCTATACCGTCAGATATTCTGTGGTACCAATTAATTCCTCATTGTTAACCATAACCTTACACTACTCGGTTATAACAACACTCGTCTATAACGACACAAAATACTCACTCCCCTTCATGACGTTATAACCGAGTTCGACTCTAAATACAATTATGCACTCATCGATGCAATTTCTGCTAAAAGTCAAGTATTTGTTCAATTTTTTGAAGCTGTTTGAAGTGACACGACCATGTAGAGCCCAAAGCACTACGGTGGAATGATTATGAATGAAATATTTGGGGTAGCATTCACAGGGAAAGAACACGGCTGGCAAAGAAAAATATTCCGCGCAAGTAGAACATAATGGCTGTTCAAAATTTGGACTTTCCTATGCACAGCTTCTATCATAACACACGTACCTTTCCGAACTGTTGATAATGCCGCACACAACCGGGTTCTTTTCATAAATGCAGCATACACAATTTACATGCAAAGAACTGTCAGTCACCAGAATTTGACAACCACTTATTCCCTTATACGTCACACCCCCAACTACACGTACCAGTGCTGGAATTCACTGCCACTGCTCTCTCGGTGACAGCGGCTGTGCCACCAAACCAACAAGTATTACCCGTATTGGCCTGTTCCGACTCCGATCCTCCACCAGGGGTCTGGATAGCACAGAGGGTATAGTGACAATATACGGGCTGGAAAAGCGACACAACGTGGTTTAATTCGCGGCAGAATCAAGAAGCTTATGTCTTCACAGAAACATCCACGCAGACTCCTATTAAATTGGGTAAAGCGGCCGAAGCGTGAAGCTGACCACTCATCGCCATCTAAGGCCATGGTTAATAAAGGACAGCAGACATGGGGAGTGGAGCAGACTACATAACGAGGAACTTAATGACCTTTACTCATCACCAGATATTATTCGGATAATCAAATCGAGAATCAGATGGGCGGGGCAAGTAGCACGTAAGGGGAAAAGAGAGGTGCTTACAGGATTTTGGTTGGGAGACCTGAGGGAAGGCGACCACTTGGGAGATCCAGGCGTAGATGGGAGTATAATATTAAAATGGATCCTCAAGAAGTGGGGTGGGGCATGGACTGGATTGAGCTGGCTCAGGATAGGGACAGGCGGCGGGCTGTTGTGAATGCGGTAATGAACCTCCGGGTTCTATAAAATGCGGGAAATTTCTTGACTAGCTGAGAAACTGTTAGCTTCTCAAGAAGGCCTCTGCTCCATGGAGTTAGTTAGTTAGTTAGTTAGTTAGTTAGTCAGTTAGTTAGTTAGACATACCTCTAGCCCCCCCATACGCCTTCATGGCATCCACAGTGACAATTTACCCGACTGTATTTCCTTCGCAATTATATGCCTACTCTCTTCTCTGCAGCTTGCGGTCCGACAGCTGTGTTGGAGTACGAACTGAAGACAGACTGGCCCCAGACATTGACACTCCTTTATACTGAAAGTATTAAGCTGCGCCATCTCGACATTCCCTTTCCTATCCTGTCTACAGTAGCCTATCACTGCTCTGAAAGGCGAATCTTGGCTGCTTCAG
Source organism: Coptotermes formosanus (assembly GCA_013340265.1). Classification (NCBI taxonomy): domain Eukaryota; kingdom Metazoa; phylum Arthropoda; class Insecta; order Blattodea; family Rhinotermitidae; genus Coptotermes; species Coptotermes formosanus. The sequence continues at coordinate 360,554 of BLKM01009909.1, read as the reverse complement.
GTAGTTTACACCGCAGGTGGGTCACCAGCAATCTCGGCCACTTAACACGACCGTCTTACACAGGTCATATAGTAACAAACCCCACGAAACAGAACATTCCTTCAGAAGCTGATAGTTCCACCGTTAGTCAAGCAATTTCCTATACCTGACGCAACCCGAAGTTTCATTACAGTGTTCACAAAAGCCAGCCAGTTTTCTCTATCTTCAGCCACAGCAATCCTATCCACAAACTCTCATCCTATTTCTTTATTAACAACTACAATATTATCTTTCCATCTATGTCTACATCTTCCAAGTGGTTCTTTCCTTCGGATATCCGCACCATGCCCCACCCATTGCATTCTCCTTGATTTCATCACCCAAACTGTATCTGTTGAAGGGTTCAAATCACTAAACTCATCAATATGCAACCGCGCCAGCCTGTAGTCATGTAATAGCACTATCTTGTTGAAAAGGTGCTTTGTATAAGATTTGAAACTAGAAAGCACATTTCCTTACGGTTAAAATTGGAAGAAATTTGTGTATTTCCGCCAACAGGATGTACAAACGTATTCACAGTAACGTATGGTACGGACACAGTAACGTATGGTACGGACACAGTAACGTATGGTACGGACACAGTAACGTATGGTACGGGCACAGCAACGTATGGTACGTGCACAGTAACGTATGGTACGGGCACAGTAACGTATGGTACGGGCACAGTAACGTATGGTACGGGCACAGCAACGTATGGTACGGACACAGTAACGTATGGTACGGACACAGCAACGTATGGTACGTGCACAGTAACGTATGGTAGGGCACAGTAACGTATGGTACGGGCACAGTAACGTATGGTACGGACACAGCAACGTATGGTACGGACACAGCAACGTATGGTACGGGCACAGTAACGTACGGTACGGGCACAGCAACGTATTGTACGTCCACAGTAACGTATGGTACGGGCACAGTAACGTACGGTACGGGCACAGTAACGTATGGTACGGACACTACAGCGGTCGTAAACAGGAGTCCAACAACGTGACAAATTAACTTCCTGGTAACAAAATCCGAGGATTCGCAGAATCAGTGCGCCATTGGACACAATCTGGACAACAAATTTTCCTTAATCCGCTTTAATTTAACAGTTTTTCTTCTTTGCGTGTTCAAAACAAGTCCTTCCTACAACATTTCGTCACCAGATTCTGAAAACATTTATTTCTACACGTGAGACAACCTCTGTCACTTGACAAGCGTAATGTCACTAAATGCGACACACAAATAAAAAAACAAACCTCCCTTTACGTTTACTTTACGCCCTGTGTGCATGGGGACACAATTACAAAACACTAACAATATGTGTTCTACTTGGCAATAACACACCGCTCTCCTGTTCTCTCAATATCAGACCAAACACAATGTAAGCAGTTATTATCTAAGTTAAATAGTATAGAAACTTGCGTCTATCTAACACCGGGTTTTCCGCAATTCGCACCCTATATGTCTGCTTGGGCAAACAATATTTGTAAACACCCTGTACCTTATTCTGCTGCCGCATTTCCAATACCACGAAACAACCCTACAGGCCGTATAGACCGAATGTCGCATACAGCGTTATAACATTATCACCACATTTCTTTCTTTCTTTCTTTCTTTCTTTCTTTCTTTCTTTCTTTCTTTCTATATCTCATGTCCAACTTTGAACCAATATGCTTGTTGTCTTCAGTTTTGTTCTATCAATCCTCTTGGTAACAAATTCCCCATTCGTTTTCTCCTTATGTATATAATCCCATGACTAGCACGTAAACCTTACTCTACATTCTTGTTTCCATTCCATCTTTTACAAGGGCCAAGAAGCGCTGATCTTTTAATATTTTCGGAAGAACTGGCTATAAGCTAGACGAGTTGCATTCCCGAAGGGAGCAGAGACTTTTCACATCGCGCCTACCTACATTCTTATCCTGTGGTTGCGACATGGAGGTAAAGCTCCTACCTCACCTTCGTCTAGCGCCAAGGTCAAAAAATGACTGATGAAAAAAGCCGTGTAGTAGCGCGTGAATATCATGACAGCCAGTTATATGACGTCACGTCGCCCACTTTATTATAAGGATGAGGGATTTTAATTCCAGCAACATACTTCAAGAGCCCTTTTGTTAATATCAGACACCCTTCACAGGGCTGCGTTTCTCTCGGGTTATTCTGTGGCACTTTAATAACATATCGCTATGCGTCCTGGGTTGAGTTGCTGTCACGTGTTTCATAAGTCTTCTTCCTGCTGGGCACTCTAAGGTAACGCACTAAGGTTTTAATTTAATTAGTCCTGCAGTTAATTTCTGTGCACACCACGTAATCTCCAGTTAACACATTGAAATTATCTAATAAGAGACCCCTTTACCCTTTTAAAGCCTAGCGGTAACTTTACGTACAACCAGGTTTAACATTAAAAAATTCTACGTGGTGTCCACATTACGTTTATGTGTTTTGTACGGATCTCAGAACAAACAGCAACTTTTGCCTTATAAAACATTAAGAGATTGGCTTTTATAACCGAAGTGGAGAGTGTTTACAGTGCGGTACGACCTGAGTCCTTACATAAAACAGATTACCACGCGTCTTTAAGGGTTAAATAACAGGTTAACAAGTGACAAGCCTGAGAGATCTTAGTTTGCGCCGTAACGTGATGTTTATACAAGCCACTAACGTCCTAATTTACTAAGCGAGTTTCCAAGTCCTTCAGTAAAACGTGAAAGGCATTTCGTCCCGCCAGATAATAGCAGCGGCGCACCCAAGGTGGGGGGGGGGGGGGGGGGAGGGGGGGGGCTACCAAGCTGCAGCCCGCCAAACCACCCAAAACAGAAATTTAAAAAACACAGATCTTGTAGGTATTATATCAAACGTTTTACACCACTTCCCTTTCGGTAGAAATCAGCCACTGAAATCGGCTGATGACTAGTGCATTAGAATTTTGAAAAATAAATTAATAGAATTAAAAAAAAACAAGAAGACAGGACACTGTGACTGAGTCACGGAACATGTAGTTGTATTCGTATGTATATAAATGCAGTTGCAGACAGCGTTATGTTGTGCTTACAGCATGGATTTTATAACATAATTTTTAAAATCAAACATAAATGATATATAGCCTCAGGGTCAGCCCCTTGCAGGGAAAGTTACTGGTGCGCGCCCGGATAATGTTAGTGTAACACAATCAGTATCATATCCCCACAGAATACGACTCAATTCATGTAACACTCATTCTTCAAAACAGGTAATGTTACAATTAAAAAAGATACTCCCCTATGCCTTGGGTTCAAAGTGACAAGCCGGATAGAGCTTCCTTCTTGCCAGGTAACCTACCACATTTATGGTATACTTTAGTACATTAGAGACCTTCTTATGCCATCTGTTATCTCTGACGTGACTCACAGCAGTTCCTTCATGCCAAGCAATTTTAACATGCCGCAAGTTACATTTCAACAAAAGATTTCTCTCAGCCTTCAGATAGCAACTGCCAGATCTGCTAATGAGAGTTAAAGTGTTCTGGGATCTGACGCAGGAGCCTTCGAAACGTCCGGAGCGACGGCCCCATACCCAACGACACAGCGTCACATCCGGGAATAATTTAATACCCAACCACCCCGCCCTGACAATTTCCCGCGTCTGACAGATCTTCCTTTCTGCCAGGTAATTTCAAAATACATTTTAATAAAAATCCTTCTAAGCTTTCGGTTATTGCCTGTAGCTGCCTGATAGGTTTTCCTTTATGCCAGGAGTTGGTGTCCAGCAACCCTAATCAGCGCAACTGGCGTGGAATCCTGATCGCTTTGCTCGTCATTGTGATCGTCCTGGCATTGATTGTGACGTCAGTGGTACTGCTCACACCGCCAGACGATGGTCCTAGGGTCAAAGGTCACCGCTTCAAACTGCAGGATATTCTGGGGCACGAATTTACGCCACTACGTTTCAATGGCAGCTGGGTCTCCGGTGAGTACGAACAGTGTTAATATCAGCTCGGACAGCCGGCAGTTAAGTTACTGTGCTCGACTCAGGAGAACGACTATGACCTTGACAGCATAGGGTAGGGCCGTCCGCTATGCTGTCCTTGCGGAAATGATATATAGACCCGCCAAGAAATAAATCTCTGTTTTAAATACATCTATGACTTTCCATTGATTATAATTTGATAGGCATTGAATTTATAACAAACCTAAATAATTTATGCACAACTCTAACAAAACAGAGAGCAACAGAAATTAAAGATATTAACTCGCAGGCTCAACACACAACTGCACTTTAGCCCTCTGTATTTTTAATTTCAACATGTAGATTACTGGCAATCGATATTAATGGTGTGACTACCAACCCTCCGACGCGAAAGCAATGTCAAGGTCAACATCACACTACTGAGTCGGCCACAGTGTCTTGTGACGTCAAAAATAAATCCATTACAGTATTTGACCTACACACAAACGTAAGCAAAATCTGCAGCGGTAGGTTAAGTCGGAAAAATTTTCAGAGATGAATGATATAAAACAACGCAACTGATTATCTTTTACTGAATCTCCCGCATATTAAATTTTAAAATATGTTAAAATATGAGTCGCTCTTGTCGGTGTGGAAACAGACTAGCGATCAGCTACCGTCGGAAACTTATTATTATTGTTATTGTTGTTATTATCATCATCATCATCTCCTTTATGCAGGATATTCGCACTTACATGCCTGAAACAAACCCTGTTTCTAGGGTACACAGTGTCGCAGCTATTCCGTGCGTACTGTTAATTGTGCATATTATTATTATTATTATTATTATTATTATAACAACAGATTCTGCGTTAATCTGTGACATTTTTAAATTAACTTATCTGCCTTTCCACTTAATAGGGGTTTTGCACCAGTACCTTTATATTACTTACTTACCGCAATATTGGTTTCGTTTCGTGTGTTTAGTGTTTTGTTTTTGTGTGTTTGTCCTGTTTTGTGTTATATTTGTGTTCTCGTGCTGGCTTTGTAATTGGCACTTGTGCTGTTAAGCCAGCACGTTAATAAGCGCCATTGAATTGAATTGAATTGAATTGAATTATTATTACACAAAGTGGCTGGCATTTATGGGACTATGCACCGGTCACTCGAGGTATCTCGGTCTACTCTGAAGTTTCGTTTCGCAGTCCTTCCCTCATCCACCTACCTGTTCACAGCAGGTGTCGAGGTTGTTTATTTTCACTTGATCACACTCAGACACACACCACAGTCGGTAGGACTCCTCTGGACGACGGATCGGCCCGTCGCAGATACCTCTACCTGACAACACAAACACTGTAAAAGAGACAAACATCCACGTCCCCGGTGGGATTCGAACCCACGATCCCAGCAAGCGCTCGCCTTAGACCGCGCGGCCACTGGGATCGGCCTAGTCTGAAGTAACATCCGAATATTTTCTCGAAGGGACTGAGCAAAAGCACGAAACTCCTATGCTCTGAGATTTAAACACAGAACCTCAAGAACAGTAGCACAAATGCGATATTTCTGTCGACCGATGCGTCAAGAAATCGTCAATCCTTTGCAGTCTCCTACCTGGAGCTGTACCTTCGGGGAAGAAAGGCATGGTAATTACAACATAGGGTGATTCAAAGAGTTGTTACCCCATTTACAGAAGTTCTGGGTTTTCGCGCCGTGTAGTGTAATGGGCTTATTCCGACGTTTCGGAGGAAGTGATACTTATATTTACAGGAAAAGTTACTCAAACTTCGGAACGAGCATATGTATAATACTACGAGATGTAAAAATCCATAAATTCCATGCAAGCTTTATAAGGTTTTGAATCATCCTGTGCTCATCCCGCGCCAAATTACGTAATATAAACAACAAAATTAGCGATCGTCTTAGGTAGTTGCTACTTATTTAGCTTTAAAATACCTTTCAGAACAAAAAAAAACTACCGCAGAACTGGCACAGGAAAATAAGGCGTGACAAAATTTCTTTACGATTTGTCCTTGAGCGATATTTAGGAAGGAAAAGTGACAGAAAGTGTAGACAAGTAAAAGGAACGAGAAATTAATATCCTATACGTCATCTTAATGGCACGAGGTGTAGTAAGGGGTGTCTTTAGACAAAGAGACGTACATCACATTGCTGGACGTCTGTACCGTATCAACTGTGCAGGAAAGCGCACAATTCCTGGGCGAAATAAACTTCTATCAGAGGGCATATTATATTGTCAACAAAAAGCATCAGCTGTCACTGTTACGGCTAGGAACCCCACATTCAATTCACGCCGTCATTAAGGGTGTCTTAAAACTAAGTATTGTTTCCAAAAACCTGGAGTTACCAAACAGACAACCCGATCCCTTGGCTGATACGTTAATCCTTTGCCAACACACGAAAGTGCAATATGTGCTACGTTACGGCTGACACATTGTTGTGACCAGATTAGTTTATAGTTTTGTTCGGGGGGGGGGGGGGGGGGGGGG
>BLKM01009909.1:341009-354037 GCA_013340265.1 Coptotermes formosanus | reverse complement strand
GGGGGGGGGAGCGGGAGTGAAGAGCTGAACATTGCGCACGCACCACTATGCGTTGTTTTACCCGTTTCAAAAACGTTCACAGTGAACAAAGCTACAAATGCATTCCCAAGAAAGTAAATGTTTCTGAAACAAGTACAACACTGCATGGCGAGACTAGCAGTGGCCACGCCGTACCATTGCAGCTATGCACAGAAATGTTCAGTTTGTCTCTGTTATACACAGATGATTATTACTACGGTCAGCTGTACATAACGTAAGGTTCACCCTAGAAGAGGTCATGAAGGCCCAGACGGAGAGCAGATATAGCTTTTTTTATATCGTTCACATCGTGTATCGTCATTATTCAAAATACACAACACTCAAACCAACGATTGCGCTGTTCCTGTTTTTAGATGTTCAATATTACAATATCGGGGCCGCGGTGGCGCAGTTGGTTGAGGCACTGCGCTACAAACCGGAAGGTCGCGGGTTCGATTCCCGATGGTGTCACTGGAATTTTCGGTCGCACTATGGCCCTGGGGTCGACTCAACCTCTAACACAAATGAGTACCAGCAATATTTCCTGGGGGGGGGGGGGGGGTGTAAAGGCGTAGGGCGGACAACCTTACCACCTTCATGTGCCGATTGTCTAGAAATCTGGGAGCCTCAACCTCCTGGAACCCTCAGGGCCTGTCCAGGCCTGTAAGGGGACTGCTTTACCTTTATCAATATTACAATATGTGTAGACTAATCCAACACCTTTCGATCCCTTCTGGGGTCATCATCAGGGATTCGTGTAAAATTAAGAATTACACTGAGAGAACTAACAACATATGTACATGTTGAAGAGTATAAAATATGACCAATTAAACTGCAGGCGATTTCGTGGTGGAGCCCTGGTATACTGTGTACCTGTTGTTAGTTTTACACTCTCACGTGGTGTAGTTCAGCACGGAGTGTACCCTGTAGCAATCCTACACAGCAATGGGAACATTATATTAAAATGAACCCTAAATAAAAAGGTGTGACGGAAGATAGAGAACAAAGTGATTCAAACTCGTGTGTTACGGCCGCTTGTTTTGTTGCTCTGTACTCCTTATTCTTCCACTCTGGTAGACAGTGAGTCAGCCCGTCTGTCCGTCCGGCAGGCAGGCAGGCAGGCAGGCAGGCAGGCATGCAGGCAGGCAGCCCGTCTATCCGTCCGTCCGTCCGTCAGTCAGTCAGTCAGTCGTAGAGGACAGTCCGGTAGGTATGTATGTATATATATATATATATATATATATATAGGTAGGTACTGGAGAAAGCTCTGCTGCGTGCCTTCATTGAAACTTAATTCGATTTGCTACGAGCGATGCTGCATCTCAAAAGTGTACTAATTTGAAGTCGCTTATGACGTCAGGCCAATATGACGTCAGTAGTTTTAAATGCCTCAGAGAACACAAAAGGGTAATTTATAGACAACAGTCTTATACGAAAGTATGTAAAGAAAGTAAAAGAAAATTACTTCCTGTAATGTTAGGCAAATGGGCTGCTTTTGGGGTGAAAAATTATTTCCGTATGACAAGTTTGCGGCACACAGTTTGCCAGTTTTATCAGATTTGAGGTTCTGACAGCCATTAATAAGTGTGCGTCTGACATGGGACGCCGTGTAGTCTGGTAAGGTGGGTACCAAACTTCTGTGGTAACTTGCTGCATCTACGTTCAATACAGGAGGGTTTTGTGCCTTCAAAATGGCGAAAGCTGGCGCCTCCGCAACAAAATGCACGACTACGAAATCATCCCCCCCCCCCCAAAAAAAGAAACATAACAATTGTTCATCTAAGCAAGCCATTTTCTTTGTTTGTAACGGGACGATTTCTCAAGCAGTAATTTCAATTTGCTACTTTGTCTTCCGAGATTTTAACCCGTCACAATTACAGCTGAGGGCCTGCAATATTTACATGAAATCACCAACGTGGAAAACACTGCAGTACATAACAAATTTTCGTGCAGATCTGACTGTCAAGAAACGTTCCCTCTAAGGTGCGCGGGTGCACAACCGCGCAGTAACTGAAATGCTCCCGCGCACCCTGAATTGTTGCTGCGCAGCTGGAATTTTGCAATATTCATTGTAAGTATTCTTATTATGCATATTACAAAAATCTGTTAAAGTGCCGCGCAGTCGTGAGGTCGTGTAAAAATTATTTGCTGCTCAGAGCAGCAGCAGGTCCGCGCAGGTGTAAAAAAATTAGAGGGAACTTTGCTGTCAAGGTTACAATGTCAAACGCCGCAATATACATACATACGTGCATACGTACGTACACAAGACACACATATATACACATACATACACACATACATACATACATACATACATACATACATACGTACGTACATAAGACATGCATAAGTACGTACATACATACATACGTAAATAACACGTACATACATGCATAATACATACATACATATATACATACGTAAATAACACGTACATACATACATACATACATACATACATAATACATACATAAACATACATACATACGTACATAATACATAAGACATAATACATACGTAACCAACACGTACATACATACATAATACATACATAAACATACATACATACACACGTACATAATACATATGACATACATACATACATACATACATACATACGTAAATAACACATACATACATACATACATACACACACACACATACATACGTAAATAACACATACGTACATACATATATATTACATACATACACATACATACATACATATATACATACGTACGTACATACTACACACATACAAACACACATACATACATACATACATACATACGTACATAAGACATACATACATAAATACATACATACATACATACATACATACATACATACATACATACACACATACATACATAAGTACGTACATACATACGTAAATAACACATACGTACATATATACATAAATACTTGCATACATACATACATACCACATACATACATACATACATACATACATACATACATACGTACATACATACATACATACACACACATACATACATACATACATACATACATACATACGTACATACATACATACATACATACATACATACATACATACACAATACATACATACATGCATACACAATGCATACATACATACATACATACATATATGCATACATGCATACATACATACTACATACATACATACACACACACATGCATTCATACATACGTACATACGTACATACATACGTAAATAACACATACGTACATACATACATACATACATACATACATATATGCATGCATACATACATACGTACATACTACATACATACATACATACATACACACACACATACATACATACATACATACATACGTACATACGTACATATACATATATACATACATACATACATACATACATACATACATACATACATACATACACACGTACACACATACATACACACATATATACCCGCACATAAACTTGTATTTTTCCCATGGGAAGGCGGGAATCCAGATTTATTTCAGCCAGGGGTTTACAAATTTTCCAAAAATCTAGACGGCTTCTCAAAATTTTAGGTGTGATGATGGTTACATGAAGCAAGTTCTAACGCAAATATGAGGCGCCACCACACAAAATTTACTCGCCCGGGCTACCTGACCTCGGGGATTTGTGCTCCCCTGATTTCAACAGTAAAGTGTTCTTCAGGTGTAAAGGGAAGTAGTGTAAGTGCAGATCTAGGCCGCCCCCCCCCCCCTTGATACACCGAACACATAATGTGCATGTAGTAATGTCCAGTCTTTAGCAATACAAGGGCTAGCTGCAATGCCGAACGGTATATCCTAATTGCAAAAGTTTGCAGCGGATTCCCAACGAACACGTGACTATGAGCAACACAAAACCTATTACGGAAATTCTGCATCTAAAGAAGGTAAGCGATGTGCAAATGAAAAAACAATACGAAGTGTAAACTCTCAAATAGGATTGCAGCTTGAAAAAGCGAACTTTGATGAAGATGTATACCTCAATACGGGTCTGGAAAACAGGATTATAGAGAATATTAAAACTTCAGAGAAGAGTGTAAGTTATTAGGAATAAAGGCAGCAGAAAGTTCCTTACTCAGAGTTATTAGATTAAAGTAAAGTCAGCTGCGTTGAAAGCGCTGCAAAATCCAAGCCAAATGAATGGAGATACTCTAAGAACTGTGTAATATGCAACTAACTTCCAGGAACACGAAAAAGGGGGTTAATATAGAAGACAAAAATTGGCAAATCGAAATCATACAGTAAGAGCGAAAAAAAGGGTCTTACCTCTTCTCAGATATTACGCAGCATTGACTGGTACTTTGTTACCGACGTTTCGGGACAACATATCGGTCCCATTTTCATGAGTCATGCAGTCAAAGAAAAATGCCGGGAACACTTAGGTACGCACGTATAGGCAATGGTGACGGTCGTGATTGGTTCTCGGTTAACAAACTGCCAACCTACCCGGCGTAAGATCCCAGAAGAGCGAAGATCTCACCTACACGGCGGCGAAAGCGTGGAATCATAAACGGCAAAGGTTTTAAGACATTCGTACACAAAGGACTCTTAACCTAAAGTCGTCGAAGTTAACCCTTTAAAGACGAAGCGTATCTGTTTTATATAAGGACTCAGCCCGTACCGCGCTGTAAACACTCTCCACATCGGTTATAAAAACCAGTGTCTTAATGTTTTATAAGGCAGATTTGCTGTTTGTTCTGAGATCCGTACAAAACACATAAACGCAATGTGGGCACCACGTAGAATTTTTTAATGTTAAACCTGGTGGTGCGTAAAGTTACCGCTAGGCTTTAAAAGGTTAAGAAACGGTAGAGCTATATAACCACACTCCATCTGTGCCTGCAGGGTATGGTATGGGGAGACCTTTACCTTATTAACCTCAAACATCTTACATCATGTAAATGACAAAGTACGTGAAAACTGACACACTGTATTATATTGCCGGAAAAGTTACATCTGTCAGTCACTAAAGGCACCTGCATGGAGTTAATGAGGTAAAAAATTAAACGCACGGTGTTCTGCCATTAGTCCCGCACTGTAATTCTGTTGCTACTGAAGCTGTGTGCATGCAGAAGAGTCCTTCTTTAAAAGCTGACAGTTCCAGTGCTAGTCACGAGATTCCCTCCTTTTATGAAGGCCGAAGCTTCATTACCGCTGCCACAGAACCTGCACCAGGTGCTTACACTCACACAGACGGATACAGTCCGCATTCTCCTGTCCTGCTTTTCGGGACGTTCGCAGGACAGTTGAGAAAAGCGGCTGTTAGCTTCGTCAAGTCTGTGTGTCCGTCCGTCTGTCCGCATGAAACAAACTCACCTCCCAATGAACAGGTTTTAATGATTTATACTGGGGAAGTTATTACAACCTGTCGACCGTATCTAAGTTTGGCTAAAATATGGCAGATATAATAGGCGTTTGACACAAAGACCTATGTGAACGAACGTCACCAGTCTTTGTGAGGGAGACAGGCAGTGTTTCATGTGAGGTACTAGCTGAAGATGAAGGAACGGCTAACACCACAACAAAACATAACATAAAGTAACAAAACATAACATAAAGTAACAAAACATAACGCAACACAACATAACAAAACATAACGTAACAAAACATAACAAAACAAAACGTAACAAAACAAAATATTACGTAACAAAACATAATGTAACAAAACGTAACACAACATAAAACATAACGTAACAAAACGTAACACAACATAAAACATAAGGTAACAAAACGTAATACAACATAACAAAAGATAACGTAAAAAAACACAACGTAACAAAACGTAATACAACATAACAAAACATAACGTAAAAAAACATAACAAAATACAACGTAACAAAAGAAAACATAACAAAACATAATAAAACAAAACGTAACGAAACATAACATAACAAAACATAACACAACATGAGAGAGTTTTTTTATAAATTACGCACAGAAGCCGAAGACACTATTGACGATATAAACGTAAGAACCAAGCAAGTCCGACTCGAAACCTGTTGGGCAGAGCACAGCAGACTGGTGCTACGACACGGGAAAAACTACAAGTACAAAAAGAGGGTGAACGCGCCAGCAGTTGACTTTTGCTAACTTGTAATATTATTCTCCCATCCACGCCTGCATCTTCCAAGCGGACCCTTTCCTACAGGGCTTCCCACCAAAATCCTGTACGCATTTCACTGAGATGGAAATTTGAAACACAAAAATTGGCAGTAACTGATTACGCACAATTTAACTAAGTAGTATTCAGGCATACACAAACTCCTCAGTTTCCTGTACGGGGGAAGTGAAGCAATGGTCGAAGGCAGGGGTGCACAAATCTTGAGCGCCAGGTATTTGGGGCGACAAAATATTGTAGGGTGGCGTCTTCGTTATGGAACTTGCTTCACGTCAGTTTTCTGGCGCCTAGAATTTTCAGGTGGCTCCTAGACTTCTCGAAAATTTGTACACCCCTGGTCGAAGGACTCCACTACTACCCTGTGGATAAAGCAGACGACAAACTGACTATAGCAGGTTAGTTATCAAGAAATCTCCTTACCTACTAACGGTAAATTTCACCCTAGGCCATAAAGGGTGTAGAGGGCTCTACTTTTCTTTAATCTCGCCACTAGATGAGGGTGGGTCATCAATGCCGCTTTATCCCCGAGAAAGAGACACAGTAGCCCTTGTATAAGAGGCTGGGTGGTGCCCAGGGTCGGTCTGGACGGGTGCAGAAAATCTCGCCAACAACTGGATTCGATCCCCGGACCGTCCAGCCCGTAGCGAGTCGCTACACCGACTGTGCTATCCCGGCCCACCTCTTATGTGCTTCATACAAAGTGCATTTACAGGAATTCATGAAAACACGTCCACAGGTAAAACGCTACGTTACCCTCAGTAATTAACCCTTTAAAGACGAAGCGTATCTGTTTTATATAAGGACTCAGTGCGTACCGCGCTGTAAACACTCTCCACTTCGGTTATAAAAACCAGTCTCTTAATGTTTTGTAAGGCAAAAGTTACTGTTTGTTCTCAGATCCGTACAAAACACATAAACGCAATGTGGGCACCACGCAGAAGTTTTTAATGTTAAACCTGGTCGTATGTAAAGTTACTGCTAAGCTTTAAAAGGTTAAAGACGGCATGAATGAACTGTGAACACGTATGCAATAGCTAGCGGCATGACTCGATCTAGAGGCCTATAAATCGCCTAGCAGGTAACAAATTTATCGACAAGCAAAACATTTCAGCACTTTCAGTGTCAACAGCGAAAATAAAGATGAATTTTTCTTTCATTAGCACTTTACTGTGCTGCCATTAGATAATTCATAGCCCCATGACTGCTGCAATAAATTCTGAATTTGAACAAGTACAAATTGGATTCTGTAAATAAATTATGGTAATGTGGTTGGAACATGAATATATGTGCAGTAATAATAAAAATACAAATCATTTTGATATTCAGTGAGGGTGTTTTTGTAGATGAATACGACTTTTTTTAAATTACGTCGAGCCATCTATTGGCTTGCAGTAACACAGAGTTAATAACACGAATATAGAGCACATGTTGGCATATGTTAATTTAATGGCTGTATAAAATTGTGACACAATTTAAGCCCGACCATATTCCAGTGTCTAAATAAAAAAGCCATAATGTATCGACGTCGCATTTTAAAAGTTCTGGTTCGACTCCAGGCAGTATAATCTTGCTTCAGGCTTATAATTATTGCCTTCAATTAGTGAAGAATTTTAGTACGTTAAAAACAAAATACGATACCTTCATCACATATCCCTACCGTTCATCATTTATAATCACCTTTACACATCTCTGTGCATGTTACTCAACCTGACGAATTAAACCTTTCAAGCCGAGTGGGAAATACATGTACTGAACAGCGATAAAAAACCGGATATTTTGTCTATGCATTTTATCTATGTGTTTCACATAATTCTAACAATACAAAACCATTATTTCTGTACACAATATTTACAGACTGGCCTTTTAACGGAAGCACAGTGTTTTCTGTGCTGTACGAACTGAATCTTAAAAGCACTGCTAAGATGCTTCCCAAGTTGTAAGCTGCTGCTACTTGTTTCTTATGTGGCCTTCCGAATTTAACCTTTTAAAGCGTAGCGGTAACTTTACATACCACCAGGCTTAACTTTAATCAATTCTCCAAGGTGCCCACATTGTGTTTATGTGTTTTGTACTCATCTGGGAACAATCTGAAACTTTTACCTTACACGTCATCAAATTATCTGCTTTTTAAACTGAAGTGGAGAGTGTTTACTGCGCGGTACGTCCTGAGTCTTTATATTAGACAGAATGCGTTTCGTCTTTAAAGGGTTAAACTAATAACAATTAGGCTCCTTTCTTTATATCCCACCCCCAAAAAATAGTTTCTAATTATGTCTCAATACGAATTCCGCACCTGTTATTTATAATCATTACTTTTCACCATTCTAAAGTCTTTATTCTCATACTACTCATATCAGAAAGACGGGCGGGTGAAATGTTGGAAATTTCGAACAAAGTAATACTTTCTCTCCCCACCCCACCCTATCCCAAGGTGTCTCACCCTTTTTCCTTCTCTTTGTCTCTGTCTGCTCTTCCACCATACCTTACGCCTCCCAACTCTTTCTTTCCGTTTCCAATGGGATGCAGGTCTCATGACGAAAAGTTTCAAATAACGACTGCTCAAATAACTAACATCGAAAGCCATCTAACGACTTCACATGAACACTAATCACGTAATTCCCCCGTCTGTGCAGGAAGTAATAAGCACAGTGGAAGTTAAACTCGAAAATCACGGCAATTTCGACACTTTAAGGACCTACACTTCTCGTGCCTTAATTTGTCGTTATTGTGAGAAAGCTTCTCTGCTTTCCAAACAGAGCTAGCTTTAGCTAACTTTAGCTAACTTTAGACACCGTCTTATAAATAGCTTAATATTGAATGTGCGAAAAAATTGCTGACAAATGCATTTTCTATGTGTCTGTCTGTCTGTCTCGTACACAACAAAACACGTAAGGGCTGAAACATGTGTTCTATAAGGAGATAGGAGGCTTCGAAGTTCTTCGTGTGTGATCGGAAGACGGCTGATCATTGTGGAACATTTAACTAACAAACCAACTAACCAACCAATTGACCAACCCATTAACTAAACGGAGCACAGTCCTGCTTGAAAAGCTCACAATTCATGAACTAGTCAAGAAATTCCCAAATTTTACGAAATCCGGAAGTTCATTACCGCGTTCACAACAGCCCACCACCTGTCCCAATTCTGGGCCCGATCATACCAGTCCACGTCTTCACAATCGATTTCATAAAGATACATTTTAATATTATCCTCCCATCTACGCCTATTTCTTCCCCATGTAGTCTCCTTCCTTCCGGTTTCCTCACCCAAAACTTGTATTAACTTCGCCTCTCAGGCATCCGTGCTACATGAGCCGCCCATCTCATCCTTCTTGATTTGATCACCCGAACAATATCTCGTGAAGAGTCGAATGAGTTCGGGATTAAGGTGTAGGGTAATAATTGCGAAAAATTCACTGACTTATCTTGAACTGCCTCTAAAACCGTACTATTTACGATATAACAATGGGCATGCTAGTCAAATGTCTGTGATTTATTTGGTACAAATCTGCAGTAGGATAGGCACCAGCCAGTTAAGCGAGGGATGTGCCATACAAACGCGTGTAGATCTTTCATTCAAATTGTTCTTTGCATGTACGATTTGAGTCAAACTCCGAATGGGGCCACAGAGTTTAATATCATATTTCATAAAAATCATTTCAGTACATCTCGAGTCTTTTGTACACAGACAGACACACAACAGGTAAACATAAAAGCTGTCCCTGTCCCTGCCATGGAGGCATACAGGGGGGAGTAGCAGTATAGCTCCATTCATTCTTAACCTTGGTATTACGTGGACGTGAGTGGTGAAAATCATGCTCCAGCCGATTTACCTCCGGAGAAGAACCACTGAGACAGGGTGGTCCTCAGAATCGGTGTGCACGTTTCGGTGAAGAAAGAGCTGTCTCTCCCCGGTCGGTATTCCCTCGGGTCCTCTAGCCCATAGCCTAGTGACTATATCGACTGAGCTACCCCGATTCCTGACAGACAGACAGACATACGGTACGGCAAAAATAGTAAGCGCAGTTTTGCAACTTTTTTGTCACAAACGTGAAAAAAAAATATTTTCAAAAAAGCTGCTTTTTAAAAATTCACAGTCAAAATAAATTTCTCGATAACTTTTAGGGCGATTCTACAGCATTAATTTTTGTAGGTGTGTCAGGAATAAATCTGAGGAGTGCTTTTTTCTGTCTGCTTGTGTTCTTAATCTTATGAAGCCTAGCGGTAACTTTACGTACCACCAGGTTTAACATTAAAAAATTTTACGTGGTGCCCACATTACGTTTATGTGTTTTGTACGGATCTCAGAACAAACAGCAACTTTTGCCTTATAAAACATTAAGAGACTGGTCTTTATAACCGAGGTGGAGAGTATTTACAGCGCGGTACGCACTGAGTCCTTATATAAAACAGATACGCTTCGTCTTTAAAGGGTTAACTACAGCCTCCATGTCTTGTAGACTTGGCCACACTGGGCAATGGAAAAGTTTCGACCTCCATACACCGCGTGCACCTCTCCGGCGTAGCCTTCAAATCCAACACAGAATACAGCTGTATGGTCTATAAGGAGGCAATAAATTATGAAACACAGCATTGTTATTACCACAGAACCGTGTTTTGAAAACAGTGTGGAGCTCAATTATTTTAGGGATCTTGCACAGGGGTTATGTTGGCTTTATTGATTTACCATTAACCTTCTATCCTCATCTCCTGCTGGATTTCTCTTCTATTCTGTTTTTCTCCCCTCGTCATTCCCAAATCACTGTACAGTATGCTACAGAATTATTAACAGCTGCGCTACAGAAGTTGTTTCTACACGCAATTACCCACATCCGGCAGTTTTTCAGAGAGAGTCCCTGAAGGACGTAAAACGCAGCAACTCGGCTAATTTGGCACGAATTCAGTCAGAAATTCTACAGAAGCCCTGACTCTCTTCAAAGACAAAGGTCAAAAGGTCGAGTTATACATCCAATGAACTGTTAACGCAAGATGACATAAGGGTTGGTGGAGCTGCACCTCCATTCTTATGCCTTCATGGCATATACAGACATGATTTTTCTTTTTAAAATACTTCGTTTCACTTGAGGAATAGCGATGCTATTCAAATGAAAGTTACATATCTCTATCAAATACATACAGACATATATTTTGTGTTATAACTAAGATGTGTTACGACACTCCGCCTTCCAGAAAAGTTATCCAGCCCGAATTGAGCTTCAGGTAAAACGTTAATTAAAATATAGCACAGATACGAAACAGGAATAAATGCAGTGATTTTTTGTGGAACTTGAAGCCACACATATATACCAATATTTCAAACGGCTGGTTTCTTATCTACCAAACTACACGGCGTCACACGTCAGAAAACAAAGAACTTACACTCAATTTTCTGATATCTCGACCGATTCTAATCAAATAATAGTTACTTTGGTGCGCGGCAAGGCGTAAAACTCGCTTCATCAAAACACTTGCATGGAACCTGTTGCTTAAAAACAGTTTATTCGGCGCACGCACGCCTAGGTCACACGCTTCACTAGAGAGTATCCCATTGACTGGTCTTTCGCAGAACGCCAACAAACGAATACGTAGTTTTATTTGCATTCAGCTCTAACAGCACTGTTGGTCACGCATAAAGGGTCGAGTCATCCGATACTGAATACGCAATTGGATGTGCGACAGCGATTGAACTTTACTTTGCTTAGCCCTTCCCTCTTCTACCTACTTGTTCACAGCAGGTGTCGAGGTTTTTATGATTTCACTTGATCACAGTCAGACACATACCACAGTCGGTAGGATTCCTCTGGACGAGGAATCGGCCCGTCGCAGAAACCTCTACCTGACAATACAAACACTGTACAAGAGAAAAAAATACATGCCCCCGGTGGGATTCGAACCCACGATCCCAGCAAGCGCTCGGCCGCAGACCTACGCCTTAGACCGCGCGGCCACTGGGATCGGCAGAAGCGCTCTTCCTCCAGTTTAAAAGACTGTTGCGAAATTTGCATGAACGGACAAAAGAAAAACAAAACATATCAAAATGGTTGGTGTGCCGCAGCCCAGACTAGAACTTGGCAGAGAACACAAGCCGGGAAATTCACTGCTTCAGCCAAATTGCATGTTGGAAATTAATTAGACAAAACGTCTACAGCACAATCAGGTTCTGCCCCAATTTTAGCCCTTTTAAGAAGAAAAAAGTGAAAGTAATTTTCTAGCCAATGCTCCTCGATTTCCGAAAGAGCTTACTTTTTTGGTACTCTTGCAGGGTGCGCACGCTTGACCTTCTTAAGGACCAACACGTAGATGAATGAATGAGTATGGAGCATTGGTGGAATGGTACTGACAGGGGAAACTGAAGTACTGGGAGCAAAACATTATACAGCGTCGGTGGTAGATGAATGAATGAGTATGGAGCATTGGTGGAATGATACTGACAGAGGAAACTGAAGTACTGGAGAGAAAACTGTATCAGTGCCACTTCGGCCAAAACAAATCCCACATGGACTGATTTGGGGTCGAACCCGGTCCATCCACGGTGACAGGCCGGAGACTAAGCGCTCGAGCCAAGGCACGGCCCCTTTAAAAACGAAGATTAACGTTGATTGTGAAGACCCAGACCGTACCGCGCAGTAAACACACTCCGTCTCGGTAATAAAAACCAGTCAGTTAATGCTGTATAGGGAAATAATCGCTGTTTGTTCTGAGATCCACACAAAACACATAAATACACTGTGTGGGCAGAACGTAGAATTGTTTAAAGACTCAGTCCGTACCGCGCAGTAAACACACTCCGTCTCGGTTATAAAAACCAGCCAGTTAATGCTGTATAGGGAAATAATCGCTGTTTGTTCTGAGATCCACACAAAACACA
>BLKM01009909.1:308485-336475 GCA_013340265.1 Coptotermes formosanus | reverse complement strand
TGAGAAAATGTCTGTCGAACTGTAGCGTCGTCTAGTGTGTTTCAACTCAGATGCATTATTCCGTCACAAGAAGACATTTTTGCGCTTAGCTTATATCGGTAAAAACACATCAAACGTCAGTGGCGCGCTAAACAGGTACTCGAGGCAGTACCACAGTACTGCACCAGTAGGGGAACAACTCGCGTGTACAGACATTTACTGCATCCGACACTTGAGCATGTATTAATGTCTTGGTAATTGTATTTACATATGGGATACACCTTACGTGACCTCGCGAAGTACGTTCATATTTTAACCCACCGGAAATAGAAACCTGCTCGTCCTTCCCCTAGCCAGAGAAGTATACGTTAACCTTTTAAAGCCTAGCGGTAATTTTACATACGACCAGGCTCAACATTAAAAATTTCTACGTGGTGCCCACATTGCGTTTATGTGTTTTGTACGGATCTCAGAACAAACAGCAACTTTTGCCTTATAAAACATTAAGAGACTGGTTTTTATAACCGAAGTGGAGCGTGTTTACAGCGCGGTACGCACTGAGTCCTTATATAAAACATATAAGCTTCGTTTTTAAAGGGTTAAATATACGGAGTTGCGAGAAAAACATTAAGTCCACTTTCATTATTACATAGACTTACAGTCCAATGACTCTATTATCACTAAAAGTATTATTTTATTTCAAATTACTGACAAAACCCGGACCCACTGCTTACGTCGAGCGCCTGGTTTAGTCAAACTGATTTGATATAACATGAAAGTTTCGCGCGGTCGCCATATTTGTACTTGTTTACTTACAAGCAGTAGTTCACATGTGCTGTGTATCAGCTGTTTTAAACAAAGTTTCACACCTTAGATCATATGACTCTGTTACTGCCATCACACATGAACCCCCCCCCCTCCCCCGCGGAACCTAATCTGCCAAAAGTCTGTAACCTGCAGAACAAGAGCTGGTGGGGACATTTCCAGCAAGTAACGTTAGCTTAGAAAGAAGACTCAAACGAATGGCAGACAGCAAATATATTAGAAAATATATTAGAAATAACAATAAGCAATACTCACTGTTCGTCCGTCGGAAAACACACACACACACACAACACAGACACAAGAATTAAAATTCCCCACTTGACTTTAACGTAAAACGCAGACATGAATACAGAAAAAATCCACATTTTTTACAAACACAAAATAAAATGTGTTGTGCTGCTGGAAACTCTAGAAACAAAAAAAAAATCACACCGACACCTCACAACACCCGCAATCCTACTGCAACCAATCCGAGACACTAACTTAGCAACCCCACGCTAAGACAGACGCTGCATACGGAGTGATTACCGCAGTTAGCTTCAGGCAATATGAAGGGGTAGCTTAGTGTGGGGGCGGTAAGGACACAGGGCAGACAGCGTCACACGTAAAACGGCCGCTGGCCGAAAGTGACGTCACAGGGCTCACACCGGTAGCTAAAAACGTTTCTCGCGGCCGCCATCTTATTACCACGCGATATACAGAATACTGTCTCAAGGAATACCCCGTATTTTTCAAATATCTATTAATGCATTGTTCAAATCGAGAAGAATGAGATGGGCGGGGCATGTAGCACGTACGGGGGAATGAGAGGTGCATACAGAATTTTGGTGGGGAGACCAGAGGCAAGGCGACCACTTGGGAGACCAGGCGTAGATGGGAGAATAATATTAAAATGGATCTTCAAGAAGCGGAATGGGGGACATGGACTGGATTGACCTGGCTCAGGATAGGGACAGGTGACAGGCTCTTGTGAATGCGGTAATGAACGTCCGGGTTCCATAAAATACGGGGAATTTCTTGACTAGCTGAGGAACTGTTAGCTTCTCAAGAAGGCCTCTGCTCCATGGAGTTAAGTTATTAATGCATTGTTTAGTGCCTTATATTAATTGTCGTACCCAATTTGTAAGTTCCCGAAGACACCATGTTGCTGGCACGGAATGTGGGAAATTAAAATGATGTCAGGGTGGTCCCAAATAACGTAACTTTAATACCATGTTTTGTCAGACATCGGTCAAATGTTTCAAATGTTGAACGGTAGGAACACATACGTCCCCACACAGCACTGCCATATCATAAGGCTCTTCGTTTAAGAATGAAAAATAGATCGGACATAAAAGAACGAAAGCAAGAAGCAGTGAAAATAAAGGATAAGAACAAAGTGGATCTCTGAAGTATTTCTCGGTCTTGTTTTGCATCGTTAATATCGCCCAGTAAACAGAGCTATTATGTTAATACAGAGTTTCTGTCTCCCCACCATGCCAAATTCAGAAGAACGCCATCTCTCCTTGCTGTAATGTGACCGTAATTAATGCCTCTGTTTATTTCCATCTCGCAGCAAGAAACTTGGGCTCTCCTGGTAGACCGAGCACCATCACAACACATTCTGTTACTGCCGTGCCGCTTGTCTTTAAGTGAAGCAAAAAACAGAAATTTCTACATAAATTAAATTTCCAAGAGCTTGCTTTAATAAGGTTCATGCAGGAAGAAAAGGATCAGAGACGAACAAATTTTGGTATCACTTATGTACGCACAATTATAGTGCAGTTACTGAATTCGTTATTTCATTCTGAGTTTATGTAGCGTCTACAAAATGCAAACGATGAGTCGGAGGGGATATGGAAGGAGGCGTCTGTCGTCCGTCTTAAGGCAATATGCCAGAATTTTTCTTGGAGTGGGCAAAAAGTTAAAGCAATTGCTGTACAGGCCCTGAGGGTTCCAGGACATTGAGGCTCTAGACAGTCGGCACAAGAAGGTGAAGCCAGCCCTACCGGCCGCCTTTACCTTCCCCCCCCCCCCAGGAAATATTCCTGGTACTCATTTATATTAGAGGCTGAGTCGACCCCAGGGCCATAGTGCGGCCAGAAGGATTATGTCAATGAAAAATTTCAATGACACAATCTGGAATCGAACCCGCGACCCTATCGGCTTGTAGTGCGGTGCCGCAACCAACTGCGCCACTGCGTGCCCCCCCCCTTGTAATCTGTGAAACATAAATTAATTTTATTTTTAACAGCTCCAATACACGCTTGAAAGCGGGATATTTCAGAATTCCGTACTGCGACCCTGAAACCAATTTACGTGTCTACCGACTTCTCCCTGGTGGTTCACCAGTTTACCGTTGGCACACCCACCTTTTGACGTAATGTGCATAACTATTGCGAACACTGTAGAGACCTACATGGTAACACGAGAGATGGAGGAAGGCTCATGCTACTAATTGTGTGGAAATATGAAAAGGGCGCATGGTGACTTCTGATGAAGGTAAATTACAGTGTTCTCGCGTATGTAAGCGCGACGTAATGACCTAGAAGACTTAAATCATAAACATCGATGTGAGAACATCAGTCACGTCTGTCTACTAGTGCAAGCTTTTAATCCAACTGCTGAACAGCCAAAGACCAATGTCACACCACAGCAGGTAGAGTAAAGACCGAATTACT
The DNA here is from genome assembly GCA_013340265.1 of Coptotermes formosanus. Classification (NCBI taxonomy): domain Eukaryota; kingdom Metazoa; phylum Arthropoda; class Insecta; order Blattodea; family Rhinotermitidae; genus Coptotermes; species Coptotermes formosanus. Next base: position 333,011 of record BLKM01009909.1, on the reverse strand, counting down.
TGCTGTCGGAGCTCCGTAACACTGTACACAGCTGCAGTCGGTAAGGCTTGGCCACTGATAGGCGCAAATCAAAACAGCCAGGCAGCGTTATACCTGTTTCAAAAACATTTACTCCACTGGGAGTACATTCATAGATTCTCAGTGTTTTTACTTAGTTTTTTAAAAGTTTTTTCTACACGTAAGCAGCCGAGATAGCTCAGTCGACATAGTGACTAGCCCAAGGCGAAGCCGACAGGAACCGTGGCTCTGTCGATAACACTTTTTATAGTGTGACAGAACATGACAGTCGTCAGAAAACTTCAACTAGCTTTCTGTTCATAGCGGTCACATGTGAAGAACTGTAGCATATTGTGTTCAGTTGGTAGGAAGGTAGCTAGCAAACATGGCGACGGTGCGAATTTAGAGGTTATATCCGACGAATCAACACACAAGTAATTTTTAAATATACAGCATTGTGATTATGTTATACATATAAAATTACAAGTGTGATCGAAATTTACCTTTATCCAGCCTTTTGCTTTCACACTTAATTCCAGACATTCAAATCACCTGGCATGCTACGCCTAATGGTAAACCTTTACCACTGCTTCGGTAGGCTGTAAAGCCTTCATATTTAGGTTCAAACGGTGCAAGAAGAATGTCCGATAGGCAACGTTTCAGTAGAGTGAATGATCGTGCCCCGAAAGGCAGTAACATTACTGTTAACCTTTTAAAGCCTAGCGGTAACTTTACATACGACCAGGTTTAACATTAAAAAATTCTACGTGGTGCCAACATTGCGTTTATGTGTTTTGTACGGATCTCAGAACAAACAGCAACTTTTGCCTTATAAAACATTAAGAGACTGGTTTTTATAACCGAAGTGGAGAGTGTTCACAGCGCGGTACGCACTGAGTCCTTATATAAAACAGATACGCTTCGTCTTTAAATGGTTAACACAACTCCACGACGTAGATAAATCCACACGTTACGTATACTACAGTCATAATCCCACGAAACCGTATTACAGCCTACACAGCATGGAATCCTCAGCAATCAACAGGAATTTGGCTTGCACAGCGGAAATCACCAGGCGACTGCGACCGCAGGATAGCAATAAAACAAAATTATGGGAACATTAAAATTCTCGGAAGCATCTAGCGTCCCGGCCGACGGTAAAGCAATGAGTTTACGCTCTGATAACTGCAGCCAACACACTGGCGAAGAATATTCCATTTCACTGGCGTTACCAATACTTATCGCGTGCTTCAGTGTGCGTACAAAATTAAAATCCCAGTATGAAGGGATCTATATGGATATCTAGATCATGTATGCTTGTCTTTACGAAGGAATGGATAGTCACAAAGCAATACAATCTCAACCTTTTAAAGCCTAGCGGTAACTTTACGTACCACCAGGTTTAACATTAAAAAATTCTACGTGGTGCCCACATTGAGTTTATGTGTTTTGTACGGATCTCAGAACAAACAGCAACTTTTGCCTTATAAAACATTAAGAGATTGGTTTTTATAACCGAAGTGGAGAGTGTTTACAGCGCGGTACGCACTGAGTCCTTATATAAAACAGATTACGTTTCATCTCTAAAGGGTTAAATCGCGCGCGGACACGTATAAAACCTACAACTGCGAACGTATGAATTTACACCTTTCGTGATCAACTCTATTCGCCCGCACCTCCCCAGAATAAATGGCCACAGACGGCATATATATTTGAGACTTATAAAACAAAAATTCCTCCGATTATCCCATTTATTTCCATTCTGTGTTCTCAGTGTTTGCTAAAAGACCGCATAAGGTCTCAGTTCATACACCAACCTACGTTTACCGCCAATTCGTTGCTACGCAACCAAGTCTTACGTAATTGATCTCCTTCTGTAAAGGAAAAGCCTCATTTCTGTACAGTGTGAATCTCACAGGGTTAAGTGTGACATTGCAGAACTCAGTTCCGCACTAAGGGAATTGTTCCTTGTAACATGTAATTAATAACGACTCTATTCAGTACACACGAGTATTATCACATAAGGCGCCATGCGACAAGAGACACAAAAGTCTATTTCACGTTTTCAAAGCTGTTATATGGAATTAAGTCTCCTCAAGTGAATGTGTAATTAATGTACAGGGCACCACAGTCTTAACATTAAGGCCTTCTGAGATACGACTTAGTGTCGACGGCTAAATCACTACCGACGTTTCGAAATATCTTACTGTCTCCACATTCAGGGTAGTCCGAAACGTCGATAGGTATTCAGCAATCGACGTGGTGCCATATATCAGAAGACGTCAATATTCATCGTCAATACGTTGAGAACCTCAAGTGTCTTGTTTCAAATACTGATCAATACAACGTACCATTGCTCTCCGAACCCCCTGACGATGAACGCACAAACAGTCTCCGAAATATTCTCACGCCATTTCACATTCACATGTCCGATTGTCCGCGAAGTCTTATTTGGTGGATTCGGGTCTTCCAGGATGTGACGCGGTGTCGTTGGTGTCTCCAGACGTTTCGAATGAACCTTGTTCCTTCATCGCAAGCATTCAAGCAGCCTACTGTAACTGATTGATCTTTTCTAGATGCATACACCTCTCATTCAACGATACAACTTCACATCCCAGAACACCTGCATCATCAGAAATACGGCTGATAACGTGCAATCTCGCAACAGTTAAAGCCTAGCGGTAACTTTACGTACCACCAGGTTTAACATTAAAAAATTCTACGTGGTGCCCACATTGCGTTTATGTGTTTTGTACGGATCTCAGAACAAACAGCAACTTTTGCCTTATAAAACATTAAGAGACTGGTTTTTATAACCGAAGTGGAGAGTGTTTACAGCGCGGTACGGACTGAGTCCTTATATAAAACAGACACACTTCGTCTTTAAAGGGTTACCCGGATACGGAAAAAGTCACGCGCCTGCCTTCGACTCTGCATTTCACAAAAGTAAGGACGATTCTTTTGTTTCTTGCTGTGAACTCTGTGGAAAGAATGCTATCACACGTCAATAAAATCTTCGTGGGCTGACAGTCGCAGTAGGTGGCTGAAATAAACCAACCTTGCACAGACGGACTCCTAGCTCCATTATCATATCAGAATCCTGAATTACTTAAACCACGTGACGCAGCTGTCATCCCGAGATGATTTTATTGAAGTTAATCGTCCGTGAACAAACACTGCAGATACTGTCTACAGGGGAGTTACAGAAGACTGACGACATATAACGTTTCAAAAATTTTTTTCCCCAGACGTAAAAGTTTCCATCATCCATTGAAAATATGCATATTTCTGGCTATACCTGTCTTAATAAACAATCCGTTTCGTCATCAATGTAGAATTACTGTAGAAAAGTAGCGAGTGAAAAACGCATACTGTGGGCAGTTTGAAAGGATGTAATTTCGTTGTGTTCTTTATAACAGCAATCAAGACAAAATCTTTCCGAACACAACTAAGTTCCGTTTATTACACAGAAGTACATGTTTAGACCTATTTTAGGTCATTCTCAGGTTCACAATTTTTTTAAACATACTGAGGAAGGAATATGTTTTCAAAAAATTGCGGACCTGTCATAAAATAGGTCGAAACATGTTGTTTTTTGACTAATCTAACTTCGTTGTGTTTGGACGGATGTTGTCTTGATTTATAGGCACTTTCAATGCAAAATTGGTTCCAAAGCTTTCTTTACCCCCATAAAAGAATTTCTCTGAGTTCCAGAAGTTGCTCAACGTTCGGTCAGACGTCAGAATGATTATGCATGATACCGTGCAAAGCGCTGAGGTGGGAATGGTCGTTGCAATGTTCAGGGGGTTGCAACTGGGTCGGTGGCTGGATGAATTTCGACCCGCATATCGGGCGCAGATGCAAAAGACCACTGGCAACAGAGTCAAAATTGGAGGATACGCTGCCTGCAACAACTGTACTTTATTGGCAGTCACATGAAGACGGAAGCCAAGAGATGTGTATGTGTGGAACGCGAACGTCTGAAGGTTATGTGTGACGCAGGGCAGGTAGCAACGTGGCGGGATCTCAGACTCCAGTCTCAGCAAAACCTTCGTCTAATAGTTACAGTACCTACACGTAAAATCAAGAGAAGCAGATTACTTGGGGCGTGATGAGTATTGCATTCATCATGTTATAACTATCACATCAGAGAGGATGTCATCGGCAGGAAATGTGGCACGCATGGGACACAAGGGAAATAAATATAGGGTTTTGGTGGGAAATCCTGAAAGAAAAATACTACTGGGAAGACCCAGAAGTAGATGGAAGAATACTATTTAAACTGATCTTTAAAAAGTAAAACGGAATAGTGTGGAATGAATTTATTTTCCTCAGGATAGGGACAAATGTTGGCCTACGCGTCACTTCAGGCTTCCGTTGCAATGTAGATGAGATCGGCGATCTTCTGGGGTATTACGCAGCGTTTAGTGTTAGTTCTGTACCGACGTTTCGGGACAACCTATCGGTCCCACCTTCAAGGGTCAAGAAGGCCGAAAAAGTCGGTACAGAACTACCATTCAGTGCTGTGTAATATCCAAGAAGAGTGCAGGCCTCAAGTGTTGGGCCCTTGTGAACACTGTGTTGAAAAATACATTAATACACATACAAAAGAACGATGAGAAACAGTACTAAAACTACGGGGTCCGTAACACGCAGGAAATTTTTTGACTAGCTGAGAAACTGGTAGCTTCTCAAAAGTGACCCTTCAATTGAGTCTTTCTTTCTTTCTTTCTTTCTCTTTCTTTCTTTCTTTCTTTCTTTCTTTCTTTCTTTCTTTCTTGCTTTCTTTCTCTCTCTCTTTTTTCTCTCTTTCTTTCTCCCTTTCTTTGTATATTTCTTTCTATCTCCCTCTCGTTCTCTCTCTTTCTCTCTTTCTTTCTTTCCTTCTTTCAATCATTGTCATAAATAACTACGATGGAAATATACCTTCAGCGCAGTGCTGCAGCCCCCGTCGCCCTACTGCACACAGACACAATGCTGCACGTAATCAGCCGTTAAGGTCCACCGCAGACCTACGCATACAGCAGCCACTTGCCCGCCTAACCGGGCAGCTGACACATTCCGTACAAGGCACTCTGCACACTGACACAGTGAGGGCCAGCCCTGTGCATGTCCGCCAGTCCCATTACAGCTCTTTATATCGACTGGAAACACCTTTTTGTCCGGCTGTTTGTAACAACACAAAATTCGACCCTCCCCTACCCTGACTCCGATGCATTAATTAATTTATGGTTTACTTCAGAGCAGCGAGAGGTCCCAACTGATTACCAACAGAATAACAGAATTGAGTTGTTACACAAACAAAACTTGGTAAATTGAAGTGGCTGTTTGCTGATACACAGACAAAGTCCACATCTCAATAACAGACTTCAACACAACGTGCAATTTGTAAGCAAAATGACAGCTTCATGGTGAAATCTGAATTCACCCCTACATTAATTAAATTCCATCAAACCTTTGAATCTTGAACCACATTTAAAATGTAAGTCTCTATTCCACAGAAAACAAATTGAGCCTGTATTACAATGACCAGTCGATTAACCGTTTAAAGCCTAGCGGTAACTTCACGTACCACCAGGTTTAACATTAAAAAATTCTACGTGGTGCCCACATTGCGTTTATGTGTTTTGTACGGATCTCAGAACAAACAGCAACTTTTGCCTTATAAAACATTAAGAGACTGGTTTTTATAACCGAAGTGGAGAGTGTTTACAGCGCGGTACGCACTGAGTCCTTATATAAAACAGATTACGTTCCATCTTTAAAGGTTTAATGCTGTGTAAATAAATAACTGCTCTTTACTGCGAGAATTACATGGAATATATAAATAGGATCTGTGGTCAAAATAGATTTTTGCAGTTGACCCATCGCTGAGATATGAATGAAGGCTCAAATGTCTACAGAAGAGCAGCCTAACGAAAAGGCAAATTTGTGGGAAACTGCAGAACTTGATGATAAGGTAGAGCGGTTATCAGTTACGAACCCCGGACTATTCACGAAAATATGAGTACAGAGATGCAGTGCAAAGGCTTACTCCATCCAGGTTCCAAAACAAATATTTTATAAATGCATTTTTTGTGACTTTGCATGCGTCACTTTTCTGTATGCTAATTTAATGTACATACAAGCCGCTACTAAAAATAACCACACTACGAAAACAAGAATAAAAAGTAAAGTTGAAGGTGAAGGTCACCCTACAACCTGCCATGAAGGCACAGAACGTGAGTAGAGGCATAACTTTACTCTTTCTTTAACCTCGACGCTAGATCAGGTGGGTGGTTAATGCCACGTTGCAGCCGCTTTACCCCCACGAAAGGGACCGAATGCCCGTTGTACAGGAGGTTGGGTGGGCCCCAGGGCGGTTCTGATGGGCGCGGAAAATCTCGCCCCCACCGGGATGCGATCCCCAGGCCGTCCAGGCCGTAGTGAGTCGTTATACCGACTGAGCTATTCCGGCATAGACTGCATAGTCATAATTATCTTACGTCTGTGGCAGAAAATGTGAACGTAAGCCCTAAACACATCAAATAAGGTTTGCAGACTTAATCATATTTGAAGTGCATATCATGTTACGTTTACCAGTTCCTCGTGCCATCAAAATAATTCGAGAAAATTACCATTTTCGATTTTTGCTTCACATAAATTTTGGGCTATATATGGGACCGGCACGGACAAGAATTAAACAGAGAAATTTCAATGCAGACATACTAGTGCCAAATTTGTTCTAAATCCGTTTAATTGTCTCAGAGACGAAACGTGTAGACGCCGAGAGAAGGATGCCAAAGGCTGTGATAAAACTGGTGAATTATACAAACATATTAGAAGATCAACGAGAGGAGAATTTAGTTTACATGTAACTTCAGTTTGAAGACATAAGAACAACTGCTAAATGTGAGAAAAACAATAAATAAGCAACAACGTGTCATATCATTCATGCGGGAGTTCCCGCAAGAACTCTCATAAATGCCAATTCTCACATACTGGACCGGGATGCGGACGTACCCTGCCTTGTCGCAGTTCAGAGCTTCGGTAGTGATTTCTCAAGGCCATAGAACAGAACGCCTATGGGCGACATGGTCTGCCACTCAACGTTTCGGCTTTTTCCGGCTACGACGCGGACTTTCACGAAAAGACTAAGATCCGACAGATTGCAGCACAGTTCGGAGTCCAGCCCTGCATATGTCCGCTTTAATCATATCCAAAGAGCGTCAAAACTTCGAATCATGGAAAGGACAGAGAGAGAAGTTCATGGGGCTATACCAGCTACCCGATTACGCCTGCGTGGCCAGACTTTGTCGGAGACATGTCGGTTGTCTATACCCAGTGTCATGTTCACTTTTTTTTAAACTGAATCCATGAGCTGTGAGTTGGACTAAGTTTGTCATGTGAGAGTGCCGGAATGCTTGGCCTCAAACCCGAGGTGTTCAGCTTTGATTACCAAGTTGTAGCGAAGAAAATTCTGCAGGCGATTTACAAAACTCTCTCCCAAAAGTTCTCTGATGATTTACTAAGACCACTGGTCTCCAGTTCTAAAAGTTTCTTTTTGTCTTTACTGGGTTCAGGGAACATTAAGAGTTTTCACAAGCTTCCAACAGTTTTACAGACTGTGCAGTGTGAATACTGAACTGATGTTTGAAATATGTGGATGCCTTGCCTCGCGAGATTCTTTGTGGCTCTGTTTCCACTAATCTCAGTGACGTCTAAAAATTAACTTTTTACGGCACAGTCGACAATTCGCCTGTCTGACACAAACATCAGTCAATTGCTGTTGTTTAGACAAATATCGCCATTTATTATGACAAACGTATGCAACCCATAAATATACCAGATGAGATCTGCGCTCCTCTGGGATATCACGCAGTGTTGAATGGCAGTCCTATACCGACGTTTCGAAATAACCTATATGTCCCATCTTCAAGGGTCAGGAAATCCAAGAAGAAAGCTTTCTTAGTTATGCCAGTTAATGGCAGCGAGGCTACCTGCTTGAGTGCTTTACGCATCGAAACTTTCCTTCAATCATTTGATATATTTTGTGCTTCCAGAAAGTGTTTGTAGCGCATTAGCACTTTAAAGACAAAGCGTATATGTTTTATATAAGGACTCAGAGCGTAGCGCGCTGTAAACACTCTCCACTTCGGTTATAAAAACCAGTCTCTTAATGTTTTATAAGGCAAAAGTTGCTGTTTGTTCTGAGATCCGTACAAAACACATAAACGCAATGTGGGCACCATGTAGAATTTTTTAATGTTAAACCTGGTGGTATGTAAAGTTACCGCTAGGCTTTAAAAGGTTAAATAGAAACTTCAGCTTTTTTATGCTTTATTGGGTTATTTTATATTTTTATTATCGATATTTCTTCTTGGAATCAAATAGGCTTTTCACAACGAAAATGTATTCCGATGTTCGTGATTCCTATGTTCGTGACGATTTTATCGGTTCCACTTCATCACGGACATCGAGGCTGCGCTATACATAAAATTCTTTTCATATCATACAATACACAACACAGCAGTGTAGGCCATTTCATGGTGAGAATTGGCCATCTGACGAACTTCAAACCTGTTCTGTGGTAGCTGTTTATTAATGAAGCATCACATACAGGGAATGTTGACAGGAGCCAAGGGCAAACTGCATGGCGACTATATAAGCTTGTAATCTGACGCAATCTCAGGTGCGAAATAATGACGTGGTTTTGAACTTCATAATAGAAATGCTCGGGGAATGGAAACGCGGAATTCCTTTCTTAGAAACTCCCCAGACAATCGGTGGGAACCACAGGAAGTATCTACGACAGGACTGACGTCACAGACTGTGATGTAGACATAATTCGAATCTGTCACCCAGATTCTGTAAAACACACTTAGATATTGATTTATAAATTCCGAAAAAGTGTGCAACCGATCATCAACACTAAGAATATGAGTGGATGAAGATCAAAGTCAAAGCTGTTACACATATAGTGTTGTTATGCCGTGAAGTTTGGTTTCGGTGAAATTTATTGCCTCCATCTTCACAAAGAGTTATGAATTAAGTATGGTGGCTACTGCAGTGGTGGCAAATCTAGACTCGGAGTTCAGGTATAGCGGAAGAGTAATAGGAAGGCATTGTGTACCCTTCCGCTAGACCTCACCTACAGATGAGGATTCACCGCTTGGCTACAGGAACCTCCAAAACACCGGTACACATATGACGTCACGCCACAGAAGACCGTCATCTTAATATTTACCCTCGCGAGGACGTAAAATTGGTACTCCTATGTAGGCCTACTCATTTTCAGGGTATGCAGTGTATTTGAATTCATATAACATTAATAGAGTTTCCTTTAACCTTTTAAAGCCTAGCGGTAACTTTACGTACCAACAGGTTTAACATAAAAAAATTCTACGTGATGCCCACATTGCGTTTATGTGTTTTGTACGGATCTCAGAACAAACAGCAACTTTTGCCTTATAAAACATTAAGAGACTGGTTTTTATAACCGAAGTGGAGAGCGTTTACAGCGCGGTACGCACTGAGTCCTTATATAAAACAGATAGGCTTCGTCTTTAAAGGGGCCGCGGTGGCACAGTTAGTTGAGGGACTGCGCTACAAACCGGCACGTCGCGGGATTTTTTCATTGGCATAATCCTGTCTGTCGCACTATGGTCCTGGGGTCGACTCAGCCTCTAACAGAAATGAGTACCAGGAATATTTCCTGGGGGGTAAAGGCGGCCGGTGCCTATGGCTGACAACCTTACTACCTTCGTGTGCCGATTGTCTAGAAATCTGGGAGCCTCGACTTCCTGGAGCCCTCTGGGCCTCTCCAGGCCAGTAATGGGACTGCTTTACCTTTTACCTTCGTCTTTAAAGGGTTAAAGAGACGTGGTAAACGTTCACATAAAAGAATATAGGGCCAATAGAGGGAAGTGTAGGAGAATCCGCCACAACAGTGGAATTTATGGTAACATAAAGGACAAGATACGGTAACACATACTCGCATTAAACACATAAGGCTGGAACGGCTAGACACATCTGCAGAATGGATGGATATAGGACATCAAAGATAGCACTAGAAGAAAAAATATGTGGTAGTCGACCAGTGCAGAAGGCAAAGGACACATGTACAGACGCGGTGGCCAGAGTCAGCAGAAACCCGCCAGGGACTGACGGACGGAAAACATTGGCATTAGACCGCAAAATCTGGAGAAGAAAAGTTGAGCACGCTAGTTCCAGAAATGACGATGTCATGTAGTAGTAGTAGTAGTAGTAGTAGTAGTAGTAGCAGCCTTCGTTCATTCCCAGCTTTTAAAAATTTCAACACACAGTAATGAAATTATTTTTTTACTCTTATATTGGTTAATGCATCTATGTGCCTTTCTGTGGGACCTCAGATTTTAAATCACATTACGTCAAAATTAATTCTCAGTAATTAGTTACAAAGTTTGGGAGATCTAGGCGGTAGATGAAAGCATAATATTAAATTGTATCTTAAAGAATCAAATAGCAAAGACTGAACTTTGTTAATATGCCTCAGGATGGGGAACGGTTCCTTGTGAACAGGGTAATTAACCTTCGGGTTCTCTAGAATGCAGGGAACTTATTGACTGTCTAAGGAAATACAAGCTTCTTAGCAAGGAATTTGCTGTACGGAGTTAGCTGACTGTTCGTTGGTCTTAAAACCTCTAACACTGACGTTCCTCTACGTAACACATAAATATCCAATTCGTACCGCGCAGTAAACACACTGCGACTCCATTACAAAGACCAACCAGTGAGTGTTATACAGGAAAATAATCGGAGTTTATTATGGAAATCACGTAAAACATAAACAGATCGAGCGAGAAAAATGAAAAACTTTTAATTGTCAGAGCAGGTGACATATATAGTTACCGGTGGTGTTTGAAACGTTAAATTTCTGTCGGTATTGATTTATAGCTTTGCAGCCTGTTGCACTATACGGTGTAACGTCTCACATTTCTGTTTAAATTAAAGTGTTCATATTTATTTGTCTATATCGTAATGAAATTTTGTGAAAATTATACAAATTCTGTTTGATGTTTTTGACGTTGGTATGACGTGTGACGCACTTCTTTTTGTATAGTGGATACCCCTTAATATGACCAGATAGAAAAGTGAAAGATGAGAAATAAAGGAAACGAATTTTAATAAAGATTTCAAGTGCCCTTGTTCCGACGCTCAGAGCGTCATAATACAATAGAAGGAATCCGAGAAACCTCTTTGTATTCCAAAGAACGCCCTCAGTCTGCATATAAAGGGCCACGCTTACTGTGTAACTTATGAACTTCCATTCTGTATGTTTCTGTTTCCTGCGATATTGGATTCATTAAGACAGTTGCAAAAATTAAAAAAATGCGCCATCTTGGCCGTTGTCATTATACAGTCGACACTTACTGCAAGAAGTCAAATATCCGGTCGATCACAAAGGCCGCGCCGTATAGTGACTCTTCAGATATTGGGATCACGTGTTCGCACGCCATTTGGCGTATGGATGTATGGTTTATATTTATTAAATAAAAAGTCCCGTTGGAATTGTCCTGCCTACATGCCATCCCCTTCAATGTAACATCCACGAGAAGCCTCACACTGTGTCATAGGAGCGTCAGGTATATTTTGTGAGAGTGCTTTTAAGCAGCTCTGCCGTCTTCTCCGTATATATCACGTTAAAAAATTGGATGTTTCAATGATATTTTTCTTAAGTTTCACAAGCAATTTGATGTTTACTCGGCAGACAATATTTTTTGTCAAGCGTCACTGCGGAAAATTAAAAAACCTTTTATAAAAAATTACCCGACAATAGTTACATTTACCGACAGTCGGTGAGAAACGGACAAGTGGCCAATATTTTACCAAGTGCAAAGCATCCACAAGCGACAAATGTTTGTCAAGTATACCAGTCGTGGGAACATGTGTCAAGATTCTATATGAGGTGATAGGGCAGCTCACTTCAAGTCACCCATATCTTAGTTTTCGCGCCAGGCAGGAAAATGTGGGAGAAAAGTGGACGTTCTGGGTTGTCAGGAAATACATAAGCACCTCGTTATATAGTTGGTAGACAAAACATTTTCAATAAACAGATGAAAATAGACAAAACTTGGCAAACCATTTGGACAGAGAAGCAGACCACAGAATACCGAAACAGACTGGAGAATGAAAACCAAAATGATGCAGCGACAGAGGAAGAATTTCGAAATGTTTTCAATCAGTTCGTAAAGTAAAAAAGGAGAAGAACAAAACGGGGAAGAAATCTGAGGATTGAGGGCGTGTGGGATGTGACGCCGTGTCGTTAGGTGAATACTTCTCAACGTTTCGAACGCTAGACCTGCCTCCTTCTTCAGGGATCAAGGAGTCCAAGAAGAGCAGCGTGGGCGGCCTTAGAATAATCTACCCCATGGCCGGGCTCTAACCCGCGCCTTCAAGTTAACACCAAGCGTACCTGATCCACCTCTACACAGGCACCTACTCAGTGCTCGAATGTAGAATTTGCAATATATATTTCATAGGTGTTACAGCTTTCAGTAAGAGCACCACAAATATTTAATTAGATTCTTTGTTAGATTTACAAAAATAATATTTCATTTTCTGATGCTGTTGTCTTTATTGAATATTCATTACCTCAATGACGGCCATCACAGGCATTCCCTTCACTTCAAATTCGACATTAATTATAAAACATGCGAATGTATATATGACGTGTGCAATTGGAGGTACAATTGGCAGTCGCAAGGCATTTCTCCCAAAATTATCAGTGTCAAACAAACACCGGTTAAGAACACACTGCAGCGGAGAAACAACTTACACTAGAGGCAACATTTTAAAACACCGAGTGTCAAGCGACTTTTGCACACCCTGTATATGGTGGCCATAATTTATTCACAACATTACGTATACGTACAAAACACGAAGTAAACGAGATATGAAGGACGAGTTTACTGAGTTTGAAAGATCAACGCAGTTTCTACACATCATTTCCTGCTGTCATTGCCCACAGCAAATTCTTTAGATTTGTGACCGAATTTTCTTTGACAATGATTGCTGAAGCTCTGTGTATGTCTGTGTGAGAAGGGAGACGGCAGGAAGAGTGGGGTTAAAGGCGCGTTAGCAGCATACCCACGGCTTAATGCGCCTATCTAAAATTCATGAACACGTCAAAAACACGGAAGAAAGTCAGAATTTTAAAACATAACCTAAAACTGCCATACCGTGTACCAGTACAGATAAGCCATATGCGTTATCTAGATTTTGTACGAACAAAACAATAAAAAGAAGGTGAAGAATTTCACGCACGTTTTTCTGCTAAATTTGAAATTCTCTGCTAGCGTGACGAAAAAATTTTCCCTGGGCTTCGCTGCAAATCCTCACAAGGTCTTCAAAATGGGCTAACGGCTAAGTAAGGCCAATCCGAATCTCTCTTATGCATGACGTTTTCTGCCCCCTTAAACTGTGTCATACATATGTTACTTATCACAAGCAGGTAACAGTCTGACTTCCTCCTGTGTTGCCATTACCAAGGCCAAAGCTGTTCTCGTGAGTCGACAACAGTACTTATCGTCCAGGCCACATATCTAATATCTTTGCACTTTAATTACTGATTTAATCTCCCCAGCGCCAAAACCAACAGTTTTCTGGTGCGGCGATGACATTTTCCTCTTCCGAATTACGTTTGTAAATTACCGCCACTACTGCCTATAATGGAGGCATGCTTGGAACGGACTGATGTGACGTTTTACAACACATGAGATTATTCATTGATATGTCGTTTGTTTTGTGTTTTACGCCCGATGGCCCTGCTGTATAATACTCAAAGTAGAAAAATCACATTCAATCCGATTTAAACTATTTTCAAAAAGCTTTTAAAACAGAACGCACATCTATTCTCTGGACTTGATATTCTACTCAGACTTCATTAACCGATCCATATCCTGTGTTTAACAGTCATCTACCATCCGCAAGGCACGAGTAGAAGATTAAAGCAGCAGCAGAGGAAAACGTGAAAGGCCCCTAAGTGGATATACTCCCAAAAACGTGGGGCTGGTGGGGGGTGGGAAGCAATAATAAGCTCTGAAATACACGAATAAGTAGAGTCCATAACAGAACGGTTACTGCACATGGGAACAGATGCAGATAAAACGAGTGGCAGAAAATACGATGGCGTTACGGAAGCATAGATGAATAAAAAACAGCAGGGCACAGAGTAAAGGGGACTTTAAGAAGACAAAAAAGGAAAAAAAGGAAAAGAAGCAAACAAAATGCATGCAGCAGATTCGTTTTTGAAAAATTAATAGTTACTTCGCCAGTTAAGAATTTTGCCTTTTATGTAACGAGGCACTGCGCTACAAACCGGAAGGTCGCGGGTTCGATTCCCGATGCCGTCATTGTAATTTTTCATTGACATAATCCTTCCGGTCAACTCAGCCTCTAACACAAATCAGTACCAGGAATATTTCTTGGGGGTAAAGGCGGCCGTTGCGTAGGGCTGACAACCTTACCGCCTTCATGTGCTGATTGTCTAGAAATGCTGGGAACCTCAACCTCCTGGAACCCTAAGGGCCTGTCAATGCCTCTAATGGGATTGCTTCACCTGTAACACGAAAGGCATCGAAACTGTCAGCTTCTGAATAGCAACCTGAGTTAAGCAAATCTATTTCTGCATTGCCGTATCTTGTTTGTTTAACCTTTTAAAGCCTAGCGGTAACTTTACGTACCACCATGTTNNGAGGTGGAGAGTGTTTACAGCGCGGTACGCACTGAGTCCTTATATAAAACAGACACGCTTCGTCTTTAAAGGGTTAAACAACAGCGCAGTGCCGATGGATTTTAGAAACAAATTCTTTGCTTAAATTTTAATTGGAAATGCATTTCGGTTATGACATATTAAAATTAACAAACTCTACAAAAGGGGCATCGCACATAAGAAATGCGCACTGCAAGTCCAGAGCCGGCTGACACAAGTTGGAATCACACGAAAACACACTCAGCTAATGAAAATACAGCACTGCCAACCCTCAAAACCCAGTGATTGTTTCATGTTCCACCAGGTGTAAGATTCACAAATTCTACGTTCCGCCCACACAGTGTGTTTATGTGTTTTGTGTGGATCTCAGAACAAACAGCGATTATTTCCCTATACAGCATTAACTGACTGGTTTTTATAACCGAGACGGAGTGTGTTTACTGTGCGGTACGGACTGAATCTTTAAACAATTCTACGTTCTGCCCACACAGTGTATTTATGTGTTTTGTGTGGATCTCACAACAAACAGAGATTATTTCCCTATACAGCATTGACTGGTTTTTATAACCGAGACGGAGTGTGTTTACTGTGCGGTACGGACTGAATCTTTAAACAATTCTACGTTATGCCCACACAGTGTATTTATGTGTTTTGTGTGGATCTCAGAACAAACAGCGATTATTTCCCTATACAGCTAAAACTGACTGGTTTTTATAACCGAGACGGAGTGTTTACTGCGCGGTACGGACTGAATCTTTAAACAATTCTACGTTCTGCCCACACAGTGTATTTATGTGTTTTGTGTGGATCTCAGAACAAACAGTGATTATTTCCCTATACAGCATTAACTGACTGGTTTTTATAACCGAGACGGAGTGTGTTTACTGCGCGGTACGGACTGAGTCTTTAAACAATTCTATGTTCTGCCCACACAGTGTATTTATGTGTTTTGTGTGGATCTCAGAACAAATAGCGATTATTTCCCTATACAGCATTAACTGGCTGGTTTTTATAACCGAGACGGAGTGTGTTTACTGCGCGGTGCGAGCTGAGTCTTTAAACAATTCTACGTTCTGCCCACACAGTGTATTTATGTCTTTTGTGTGGATCTCAGAACAAACAGCGATTATTTCCCTATACAGCATTAACTGACTGGTTATTATAACCGAGACGGAGTGTGTTTACTCCGCGGTACGGACTGAGTCTTTAAACAATTCTACGTTCTGCCTACACAGTGTATTTATGTGTTTTGTGTGGATCTCAGAACAAACAGCGATTATTTCCCTATACAGGATTAACTGACTGGTTTTTATAACAGAGGCGGGATGTGTTTACTGTGCAGTACGAGCTGAGTCTTTATATATAATTCATGTTAAATTTATTATTTAAAGAATTAGAGAGTCTCTGTTCCACGTGTTTAATTTTCTCTCCTTCTCGCCGGATGCAATCACTAATGAAACTGTCAATAACAGGTTGCTGAAATACAAATACCTCCCTGGGGGAATTAGGGAAATAGTATGATTGGAAGTTGAAATCCGGGACATTCAGTTCTCAATCAATAGACAGGGACGTACGTCAGACCCCATTTTGCAAAGTCTGACATAGCGCCTACTACCCCAAATCAAATTCATAAATGTGCACACAAACTCTACTTCTCAACCGCCGAAACTGAATACATCTAGCATTCAGACCTTCAGTATGTTCCGCCCTTTGAGGTTTTCAAGCACATCGAATCGAGTAGAATGCACCACGCACGTACGCACAAGGTTATAAACATGCATATTCATAACTTGATACTTCTTCGCACAAGAGACTGTCAGAAATCACCAGTAGGAAGGGTCTAAATAAAGACGTGTAGCAGAGGTTAAATTGCAGTGTTTGTCCGGCTGTAAGATATGCCACACTCTCAACAGCAGAGTTCCAGCTGGAAACAGTTGAGTGTCAGCAGATTTGTGAATCGAGTGAGCGTGCATTTCTGGCGAGATATAACGCAATAAAGTCTGTACCGTAGCACAACAGAGCGAACCTTCTTCATAGTGTTAACTTCAGCAATCCCGCTAAGCATTCGGAGAGATAATGTTAGAAGTCACCATAACCTCTCTCAGCCTGGGAACCTCATCTGGTCTTCTCCCACAGTCACACGAACCTTAAACTTTACAGTTTAAGCTCCAGTGTCAAAAGGAATTCCTATTCGTTGTCCCATTTTCAACTTAAATGCGTGGAGACGATGTAGCGGTTTTCCAAGAAATTTGGGTTAAGGTTTTTACTCTTCTGGGATGTTAAGCAGCGTATGTTGGTAGTTGTGCGCCGACGTTTCGGGACAACATATCGGTACCGTTTTAAAGGGTTAAGCAGTCCAAAAAGAATGGCTGCTTGCCTGTTGAACGTGAAAGCACTAGTATCCTTCGAAACGTCGGGGGCCACTCACCCAAAACAGGGCGTCGCATCCCAGAGAACGTGATTCCTCGTCGCTATATTACCTTGGAAAGACTCCACTTGGTAACTCAGTTCAGCCCTTCCTGCTTTTACCATAGCTGTCTACGATATTCATTCTGTTTTTCACAGTTATTGTATTTGTGCAGGTGACGAGCTGGTGTTCAGGGACCAATGGGGTGGCATCAGTTTGCTCAATGCTGCCAACCTCACAACACGATCGCTTATGACGAACCAGACTTTCGTAAGTCGTCTTAGCAACATATTCT
Source organism: Coptotermes formosanus (assembly GCA_013340265.1). Classification (NCBI taxonomy): domain Eukaryota; kingdom Metazoa; phylum Arthropoda; class Insecta; order Blattodea; family Rhinotermitidae; genus Coptotermes; species Coptotermes formosanus. The sequence goes on along the minus strand of BLKM01009909.1, from coordinate 315,581 downwards.
TTAGCCCAGCTGCATGTTAGGTTAAGACCTGATGTATTAAAAATGCCATGGGTTATTTTCCCACTGCTTTAATATCAGAAGCCTGCACGGGGTTAAGACAACGGCTTACCATAGGCAGACTCTACATATTTACTTTATTGCACAGGCGCTGTGTTTTAAGTTGTACCTTCATAGTGCTATTGAACACTTTAAAGCCCAGTGGTTACTTTATGTACCGCCAGGTTTAACATTCACAAATTCTACGTTCTGCCCACACAGTGTATTTATGTGTTTTGTGTGGATCTCAGAACAAACAGCGATTATTTCCCTATACACCATCAACTGATCGGTTTTTATGGCACGTACATTGCATGACAAACTACCGAGCATTTTGGCCAAAAAGGCGACGCTCTTGACTTGGATTCGTAGACTACACGCTTTTCATCTCTGCCAAGACAACTATCCTAATTTGGGATTTTTTTTTGGTGGTGAGGGCCCCGCAGCAGATGCTACGGACGCACCGCAGCCTTGAGACTTATTGTGCAACCCTGTGATGAAGATGATTAGTTTATTTCATTTTTCCAAGTAATGGAGCACCGGCGGAATGAAACTGACAGGGGAATACCGAAGTACTTGGGGAAAAACCTGTCCCAGTGTCACTCTGCCCACCATAGATCCCACAAGGACTGACTCGGGACTGAACCCGTGCCTCCGCGGTGGAAGGACGGCGACTAACGGCCTGAGCCATGGCAAGGCCCTTGGTTGAGGGTTACTGCACTTTACCCCAAAACATCCAGATGAACGCCGCCATGGTAGTTTAAAATAGGCCACGGCAGTCTTCATCCACACGCTTTCCTATTCTTATCACGAAATCGCCCGAAACAGTGCACTCTGAGGTACGCCCAACGTCCATAAGCGTAACTTGGCTAATAACACTGGGGGGGCAAAAGGAACTTCATTTTACAAGGGAGTCAAATTTGAAAGAGGGGAAAATTGGTTCCATAAAACGCAAGTTTTTCATTTTCTTTTTAGTTTTTTTAATTTGCCATTATTCAATTTAGTGGCCAAAAAAACTATTCCTAGGCTGAAAAAATTTTGGGGGGGGCGCGAGTGCCCCCCCCTCCAAGTTACGCCAATGCCAGCGTTCATATGTGCAGTGAAACTAGGTATATAAAGTGAAGACAAAACACAAGGTCACTCCTTCAGTACCCCTGACACACACACGAATTATTCTATACAGCTTCCTGAGTCACGAAACTCTGTTCAACGTTAAAACAACTGTGTTTCAGAAACGCTTCAACCCTGCAAGATTCGTTATGTCGCCCGACCATCGATTCATTCTGTTAGCGCACAACATACAGAAGGTAAGCATGAATACGGCCAGAACAAAAAGATATTTGGCTGATACAGTTCCCTGACAACTTTAATATTATCCCCCTCTACACAATAACCTTGTGTCAGTGACTGGACACTCCGGTTACCATGGATCTATGCGAGCAAAGAAACACTTTTTGTAACTGAGGCACAGTATATTCTCTGTGTGGAAAGAGCTGAGGCTGAAGAAACAGTTGACCTTCGGATATATAATATAGCATAACCACATGACAGCACTCCGACAGATGAAATTAAGGCTTGGTTTGCTCTAAGAATAAAGAAATTACTGAAGAAAGAGGCCGAGGGGTAGAGAGTGGATAGTGTCTCGGCCAATCATTTGATGGGGACACTGTTAGTACAGTGATAAAAGGCTTGCTTTGTGGAGGAAGTCATTGCTGGATTAGTATAGATTATTATTATTATTATTATCATCATCATCATCCCCTTTATGCAGGGTATTCACACTTATATACGTGAAACAAACCCTGTTTCTAGGGTACACAGTATCACAGCCATTCTGCGAGCACCGTCAATGGTGCATATAGCGCTGTCTGCAATATTAAACTCTTTTGTGATTCTACATTTATTGTTGTTGTTATTATTATTATTATTATTATATTATCGATATGTAAGGTATCTGCCATTAAATATCCTTCCCAATGTAAATAATAAAATTAAGCCCAAAAAGTTCAAATTCCTCCTTCTGCTGCACATTCGGTCCGCTTCCCATTGCTTTTAAACCTTCTTCACCTCTCAAAACCTTTACCTTGTCTCCAAACACTGTTCACCAGAAGGATGAGTAAGGATTACCAGAAACCCTTCCGAGCCATAAAATTTTCTGTTTTGCAATAGACATGCATTGTCTCTCCACACACTTCCTTTATTTGTCTTCGTCCATATCCTCCCCACCTTCCTCTTGCTATTCCTTATTCTCCTCATCCGTCCTCTTAATGTCCTATATCTGCTTTTCCTCCTCCTCATCCATTTCATTCTTCTTTTCCTCATAATACCTTCTTCTCTCGTCTTCACACTTCAAAGTGCTGATGTGTTGTTCCAACACAATTTAACAGCCTGTCCAAACTGTCACGTAAATGTAAATTCATCATCCTCAATTTCTTGTCATTGCAGTTATTTCGACACTCGTACTTGGCCCAGTATTCAGTATACGACATAGCAACCATGTAAGTACTGACACTTTGTCCAAAGCACGATTTACTTTTAGAAAAAAAAATATTATCTGCAAAATAAAAAGGTGTTTAATGCAAAATTACTTTTGAAAAGAGAAATAGTTATTACCAAAAAATTGCTAGTTCCACCAGTTTACCAAGGAAATTCACCTTCCAGTTTATTACTGTAGTGAAAGGAAGATCTGGATAAAGACAGTAGAATATCCAAATAAATCCGCACAAAACAAGGCTCAACAATGTAGATTGGGTTGAACCGCCTCACGACAGAGTCCGGCGGAAACTTCGTATTAACGTCTACATCTTCTATACAATATGGAGCATTTTCTGACTAGCTAAACAACTGCGGCACATGATTTAAAGTCATCAGCACACAAAACGCAGTTAAATTATGTCTGAAATCATGTATAAAACTAATGAATATGTTCAAACACACGTGTACTAAACTGCATCGTTGGGGGTTTCCAGACTTTATAAGACAAAAAACCAAAATTTTCCACTGATGTTAACTTCACATAACACACTGTAAATTATACTGAAATCATTGGGTGATACTGTGTGAATTAAGCATATACTGGTTATTTTAATGCAAAAAAGAAAATTAACTTCAATGAAGATATCACCTTGAATTTGTGACAGCTCTGTATACTAACTAAAAGACCTACTACAGTCTACATCAGCTACAATTAATATCCAAGCTACTACACTACATACGTATCACCTATTACAGCCTACATCAGCTACAATTAATATCCAAGCTACTACACTACATACGTATCACCTATTACAGCCTACATCAACTACAATTAATATCCAAGCTACTACACTACACATGTACCAACCGACTCACCTTCACCACTGTTTTCATCAAATAGTGCCTTCTTTTTTTGGGTACCATTCACACCTGCAATGAAAAAAGTAATGTACAGTTACAAATAACAACTGCATTACAAATATACAATGGGGTTTCATGTTGATATCATTAAATAATTGATAGGCCTATGTACATAGACAGAAGCAGCATACTGAGGATCGAATTTGTGTTGGTTTAAAAAATCTGTAAAAGGAAAATGACTTTGAATGTATCTTCAAAAATCAAATGCTTAGTTGGCACAGCAGCTTGCTCTTTCATCACCATATCTTATTAAAGTAACAAACATGCAGTTTTATGTAATTCATGTTATGATATTGATCTAATTAGTTAATAACTTGAAATTACTAAGCAGTGCGGTTACACACTGCTCAGAAAAAAATGTATCAACATCCATCTCTTATTTAATGGCCTTGTCACTGTAGGCATTAAAAAAAATGAGTGAAAGACTGTGCACAGTTATTGCAGCATAGAGCCAAAACTGCTTACAGCCATGAATTCAGTTGTTCCCAATGTTAAAAGCCAGTAACCATTTTAAAATTCAGTAATAAATATGGATGTGTTATTTGTATTTCGGGAAGTATAACGCACATAAAAAATATTTAAAAGTAGTAGTAAATATTAATGAAGCCTGTTCAAATTTTATGTCAGAGACCAATTGTTTTAATGATGAGCAAGTTTTCCTAAAATTATTAATAAACTCCACGTAAAGTATTAGATAAATAAAGGCCAACACAAACTGCATAGACTTCAGTGTGAACCCTTGACATAAATTCTGTTTCAGTAAACTGTGTTACTTCAGAGTTAAATTTGGATGGTTGCAGAAAATTGAATATGTAAGTATGAAGAATGTTGCCATTTCAATGGCAAATGGGAAAATTGTTGTGGTTATAATTTTATTACTAAATTTTCTGCATAAACTCTAGGGAGGAAACAATTTCTGTGCACTTGGAACCAATTTTCACACTAAAAATGAACTTCATCAAACATACCTAACCTCAACAGAACAGTCTATAACACACTTGAACACAGAACACACAACTACAAATATTTATGTGTACAGTACGACACTGAACATAAAAGCATAACAATATGCAATAAGCAGTGCTGTTACATAGCATTATGCTAAGAATTCTTTTCAGCACAGACGGGTACAGAAATCACAGCTCAACCATAGCTTTTACTCACACTAGCTGCCAACTTTGACTGCTAAAAGACACATCTTGACAATGGATAATTAAGGAGTAAATCTAAAGGACAATGACAGCAGGATGACCTGTGAAGAAATACACAAATCAGCCATAAATTCTGCAGCTGAAACATAAAACCTAACCTGCTGTAGTGATCATGGCAGTGGAGTCTGCAGTGGCAGTGTTGGTACTATTCTTATCATTTATGATGACAATCATATGTATTGAATAGATTTTCATAAAGCAATTTAAGTATATAAAACGCAGAGTTCTTGTAATTCACTGAACGATTTGTCACTACTAGAGGCTCAAGATCTATCTGTATTATCAACTCCTCAGGGACATTTTCCCGCTGACACCAACCCCAAAAGAAGAGGGTCATCCATTTCTACTTCATGCAGACTGGGCACCTCGAGGTCACTCCCTCGTCATGGTATACAACTATGATATCTACTACCTTCTCAGTCCCAGAGGGGGACAGGCTTACAGGGTGACCAAGACTGCTGTGCCTGGAATAATCAGTAATGGTGTCACTGACTGGCTATATGAAGGTGATTATGACATCCAGAAGGTCAGAGACACAAATACAAAAATTCTTTCCTTTCTAACACACTAAAATAACACAGAAAACAATATGTTTGGTTTTAAGGCACTAGTGACTTCTATGGGCAACACACGGGTACGAACCTTGGTCCTTCACATCATGGGAACAACTACTCAGCATTCAAGAGCAGGGTGATGACAAAGATATTGGGACCTAAGAGAAATAAATTAATAGGAGTTTGGAGGACACTGCTGAATGAGTGCCCCACAAACCATACTCCTCACAAGATATTGCTAGGGTGATCAGATCAAGGGGGAAGAGGTGGGTGCAGAATGTTGCATGCATGGGAGAAAAGAGAAATGTGTATGGAGTTTTGGTCGAAAAACATTAAGAAAGAACTGATTTGAAGACCTCATCATAGATGAGAGGATAATATTAAAATGCATCTTAAAGAAGTAGGATGGGATGGTGAGGACTGGATTTATCTGGCCTAGGATAGGGGCCAGTGGGGGCTGTTGTGTACACAGTAGTAAATATTTGGGTTCCATAAAATGCAGTGTTTTCTGAATAGCTGAGAAACTATTAGCTTCTCAAGAAGGACTCTGCTTCTTGTAGTTAGTGAGTTCATGAAGAACAATGATATATGTCATTAGTAAACTCATTTAACAGCAATGGTATTTCTGTAGCCTGTCCTAAGTACATCACTAAAACTAAATGTGACACAAGCTTCCTTTCCTACTAGAAATGAAACAGCTTGTAACACCATGTGTAAATGTTCGGCTGCATGGATAAAGTGGGCACCTGAGAGGAGACATTTAAGCATGTGTCAAAAATCTCTTGGCTTCCTAGAAGACAGTTGATTACTCTGATTTATATGGAATTTTGTGAGTGACAGAACTGATACCTATAATGCTTATCTGATGTGTTGCAGAAGAAGTGCTGAGTAGCAATCAGGCACTGTGGATGTCCGATGACGGTCATCTCATGCTATATGCTACATTCAATGACACACTTGTGGAAGAACAGCGCTTCCCATGGTTTGCAGTACAAGACGAAGGAAAACTTTATCCAGAGATACGCAGCCTACGGTACCCCAAGGTGAAATGACCAATTCAGCAAGCCACTATTTCTACTGATAATTTTTTCTATTGTAACTTAATGTTATGTAGTCTGACATCATAACAGTATTGAAAATAATCATTACATAAAGGAATAAATAATATGGCTGTATACATCATGATTGTCTGTAAGAGATAACACACAAAACCCTGAGACACCAGTTTTTCTAACATGTTTTCAAGGTTCTACTTATGCCCTCCAAATGAATGCTGTGAATACAGGCCATGACCCCTCATACCATTTTTATAAATAGTCTTCATTTGTAACAGCCTTCCAATTCCATTTAATCTTCATACTTTATGCTGCTGAGAAGCATCTTTAAATAACCTATAAATCAACAGATATATCACGATCCATTTTCTTCCAACATAATTTTTGTTTCATAAGAACCGACGTACATAAATTCTCCAATCTCTTCTTTGTTCTTACACTTTCAGTTCCTTGCCAGGTTCTTCCTTTCTTCTCTATGTGTTTCAGTACTTGTCTTCCTCAACTCAACATCTATCATTCAAGAAGACGTGCAACACACACAAATACATAATGCATATTGCAACCACTGCTGCCAATATGTTTATAGGTTCTGTTTTACTTCCCAGCCCGGTACACCAAATCCATTAGTGTCACTGTGGGTAGCAGACTTGGCTGATCCGAAGAACATAGGCACAAGAGACCTTAAACCACCAGTAGCATTCCAAAAGACCAAGTAAGTGTGGATGTCAGAATAGCTTATAATTCAACTTATTTCAGCCTAACACAGTGCTAACATCTGGCCTAGGTACCATAAATGTAAACTGGGGGAGGCTGTAATAAGTTGTATTATAAGCTATTCTGACAT